>JBCEWC010008465.1:3751-19931 GCA_038996855.1 Solanum aculeatissimum | reverse complement strand
AATAACTCAAGCCATCTTCGTTGCCTTAGGTTCAGCTCCTTTTGCTTAAAGATATATTATAAACTCTTGTGATCAGTATATATGTCAACATAAACCCCATAGCCACCCACCTCATCAAATTGGCCCAATGCTCTAGGTCTCTCATGGCTCCTAAGACACATGCCTTCCCTACTCTGTTGTCTAACTTAGCTGCAGAACTGGGGGCCGTGAACTTGGGTCTAAATAGCATACGTCAGATGGTCTCCTCAGGTATGTCGACCACCTGACCCTGTACTCTGACCTCTTCAAGACTGGCTGGCTGAGATGTTTCTTCCCCTTGGAAGAGTGCTATGTATCGTGGAAGCGTAGAAGGCGTAGAACTCCCTCACCAATATCGGTTAGTACCTCCCAGCCAGTAGTGCCACTCACTAGAGTTCGTGTCGTACGATCGTGTCCTCCACCCTTGGGACACTATCGAATCCTCTGGTGATGACTTGAGACTGTTCTAGTATAGAACAAGTAGGATGACCACACTCTTTTCTCTCTATATCCTCTGTAAAGATGGTCTGTATGCCCTCAACGCATCACTTGCTATCTGTTGTGTCCGGTGATGACTCAGGTGCGTGAGGGCTGGAGGATGGTGAGGAGTCTGAACCTTCCTTAGAATTAGATTTGGACCCCTCTCGGAGGAGGTCATCTGAAAGCTACTACTAGCCCGATCACCTCCCTCATTAGAATGGGGAGGTCAGACCACAATAGCCTATGACATAGCATGTTTAGAAGATGCCCGAGTCTGGCATGGCTCTACATCAGAGTCTAGGTGGATGCCAAGCTCCTCTACAAAACCACTAGCCTCGAGGGCATGCTCTGAATCTATCACATCATCTTGCAGGTGGGCCTTCATAGCTCAAATCTCCTCTTTTTGAGATTTAGAGGCCATAGTACTTGTAAGACCCACAATCACGAAATAGGTTAGTTCCATGAATTGCAATCAAGAACACAAGAAAATTTTAGAATTGAACTGGAATGAATTTGGGTTTACGAGACCCTTCTTACGATTCATAGACTGCTCTATGGCTTGTAAGGGGTTTCGTAAGACAGTGTACGATTACTATTTAGCATACTGGACTTGCATCTATGAGACCCAATCATAACTCATAGAATGCTCTACGAGTTATAGATAGAGTCGTGGATGTAAGTCCTGACTCAGGTTTTACACTAACAACTAATATGAGACCCATCTATGACTCATGGATCAGTCCACGAGTCGTGGAGGGTCTCGTATGATGAGGCCTTAAGAATAATGAACACTGGAGCCTTTTATGAGGGGCAACCATGACTCATGGACTGATACATGAGTCATAGAATACCCTCATCAGCATGGCTAATGTTAAAATTTCTTTTGAAACCTCATCTACGAGTTGCCCCGACAAATTTTATCAGTTTCAACACATATTTATACAAGGATTTATGCACCAATTTACAAACTTAGACTAAGTCAACAACCCTAAGCATGCCTTACCCCATCAAAAACAATTCATAATGCATTTTAATTATTCTTACCACTCGTCATCATGTGTGTACTACTACTAGGCCATGTAAATGCATTTTTAATTTAATCGATATGACCGAATAGCCATACTATTACACAATTTGACATATCCACCTTTTTTGGCATCTACATTTACCTTAATCTAACATTCACAATTTATGACTAACATCTTAAGGAAAAATAATAGATTTTGACTACGATAACCCGTCCCCTAACCCAAGTCAAAAGTTGCTAAAATATCACAATTCAATAGGGTAAGTTTTAGATATAGTAGACTTACCAATTCGAACCATGATTGAGAAGAGAGTGACGGGGAAGCAAAGTAGGGTTCAAAACCCTAGGGGTTGTGGGTCATTTAAAATTCCCTGGAAAAGTGACGTGGGATTATGGGAGTGAAGGTCCAAAAATGATAGGGATGGGGTCTTCGGGTTTTTTGATCGTCGGTTTATGTGAATAAAAGGGTCAAAGTAATTTTGACCCCTATTTAAACTGTTCTAGGTCGGGTTATGCTTCAGGGTTATTAACTTTACAAAAGCCCAATTATGGGCCGTAGAATGCTCTATAACTCATTAATTAGGGTTTTGTAGAATCCTGAACCCTTTTAACCCCACCTACTTTCTATGAGTCATGATACGAGTTGTATCATGCAATACGACTCATGACACGTCTCATAGATGACCTTGAGACTTAGGCAAATTTCAGGGAATTACCTGGGATCCACGAACCCAATCCATGACCTGTAGTTCTACATATAAATCATGGACTTGGTTCGTAGACTGGAGTGTAACCTATCATTGCTCACTGGAGACCTTCACGAGATGGTCCATGGGTCATGAAATGCAACACGACCTATAGAGCATGTCGTAAACTCCAGTTTCTGCTCGTTTTTAGCAGAAATTTGGCTGACTTGGTTTGGTACCTGCAAAACCTACAAAATTACACTGTTAACCTATACAATTCTAGTCCATTGTCCAAAATCTGCAGTCTAAAACTACAAAAATATCCTAATCTCAAGTCTAAAGCTAAAAACTAAAACTAAACTATAATTATTAAAAAATATCTTACGTTGCCTCCCAAGTAACACCTGATTTAACATCGTAGCATGATGCAGACTATTTTATTACTCAGACTTCATCAATAGCCTAGTCTCCATCTTAAGCTCATCAGGCCTGTTTATTGATCTACAGACATTGAAGGTGACTTCTTCGTCATTCAATCTAAACTTGAGGAGGCCAGATTTCATTTCCACCATGGCTCGCCCAATGGCCAAGAAAGGCCTTCCCAAGATGATTGTAATGTCAAATTTGACTTTGTAGTCCAAGATCACAAATTTCACAGGGAATATAAATTTGTCCACCTTCACGAGAACATCATGCAAGATCCCCACCGGCTTCTTCACTGTGCGATTAACCATCAAAAGTCGCATACTAGTAGGTGTAGGGGCTGTTAGGCCAAGCTTCTTGAAAATCACAAGGGGAATTATGTTAATGCTGGCACCAAGATTGCATAATGCCCTTGCGAATCCTACATCCCCTATAGTGTAGGGAATGGTGAATGCTCCGGGGTCCTCTTTCTTTTGTACCAAGGACCGGGTAGAGATAGCATTGCAGTGTTGGATCTCTTGCGAGAGCTCATGAGTAATGGTGCACTTCTTTGTTACCAAAACCTTCATGAGCTTTGCGTACCCGAGCATCTTCTCCAATGCCTCAATCAGTGGGATATTTATAGACAACTACTTCAACATGGAAAGGAAGTGCTTGAACTTACCTTATTCCTCCTTTTTCTTTAATCTTTGTGGGAAGGGAGGAGGGCGAGGAATGAGTTTCAACAGTGTTGGCGCAGCATTTCTTCCCTCAGTCCAAACACCGATATTCCCTATTTCTGCTTGCTCATCGACAACACCCTCATCACAAACCTCATTATCATCTGCAGGCGTAGGAGGGTCAGTGGTCTGCTTCTCACTGCGAGTTGTGATAGACATGCACTACCCTTCATTCTTAGGATTTTGGATAGTATTGCTGGGCAGAGTACCCTTATGGCACTGGTTGAGTTGGGTGGAGATCTGGCCAAACTGTTTTTCGAGCTGCTTAATTGCGACTGAGTGAGACTCGATATTCTGGTTAATATTAGATATGTCAGACTCATCCCCCTCAGTATCTCATCCTGTGCATTAGCCTTTTTTATCAATCTCTTGAATATCTCCTCGACCCTGGATGAACCTGCGTCAATATCATGATTATGAGGTGGGACATAAGTGCCACTTCTATAACCATCTCTGCGACCCCACTCAATATCTCTCTCTTGGCCTCTATTTTGATCACATAAGCCATTATTATTGTTGTTGTTGTAGGCTGCCTCATAACCAAAGTTCCGACCTTGGTTTCCTTGCCCTTGGCGCCAATAATCCTTATTAAACCCCTGGGCATTGGACTGGAAACCCCCCGTCTGTTCAGCCACAAAACAAACCTCATCTTTCAAATAGGGTTCCTCATACATGGGTACCTGGACAGGCTAATGAGAAACTACATTCACGTTCTCAGCATTCTGCTTCATCAACAACTCTACATTGGTACTGATCCATGCAAGTTCCTGCATCACTTCTTCACTAACTTGTGCTTGTACCAGAGTAGTAGTAACTGCAAATGAGCTCCTTGTTATGGCCTTGTCCCTTCTTCCCCATGCATGATTTATTTTGACCACTCTTTATAGTCTCTCAACAATCTCCTAGAAAGTGTGATCTATGAACGATCCCCCATGATAGTGTCAGTAACTACTTGCCCATTTTCATGAAGACCTTTATAGAAGATCTTAACTAGAGTCTTATGCATGATCTTGTGGTCAAGAACCCATCTAAACACTATGAAAACCGCTCCCATGTAGTACCGATCGAGTCACCAGACAACTGCTCAAAGATGTTAATCTCCTGTTTTAGCTTGAGATTCTTGGACATGGGGAAATACCTCTCCAAAAAGCCTCTTTGCAATTCAGCCCAGATGGTGATTGAACTCTGTAGGAGCTCAGCCAACCAAGACATTGTATTGCCGATAAGAGATAATGGGAACGCATAGAGCCCAACAACATCCATAGATAAATTTTGGTTTCCCATTACACTCTTGCAGACAAAAACAACATTGTGCAGCTGATTGTGTGGATCCTCTGATGGTAGCCCCGTAAATAACCCACGATTTTGAAGCATCTGCAACAACCCACTCAATACGACAAACTTAGTATCATTCAGCAGTGGAGGTAACACTATTTCCCTAGTGACATCCACAACCATTGGGTTCAACCGATACTGATTCCAATCGTTTGTTGTGGCTCGGAGTCCCCCAGGCTTTGGAATGACTATTGGTGGGTCGTCCTCATTAGGATTCAATGTAACATTCATCGCATTCTTATCATCATTAACGGGTTCTCGGGCCATTCACCTTCTAGTTTTCTCAATCTTGGGATCAAAAGGAATCAAGAAAGGGCCTTAACTTTTAGTTGTTGACATGCACCGTTCACCTGAACCATATATCAGAACAAAAACAATAAAAAATATAAAATTAAGGAAATATAGAGCAATCAATCAAAATACAATATGCTAATCAAGTCCAACCATATTCCCTTGCAATGGCGCCATTAAATGTTGTGTTGCACTCCCTACTTACGCTTAGCATACACACCTACTCATAAGGTTTTGAAGCGGTCATACTCATGTATTTAACGTAACAGGGGTTAGGATCTTCCCACTAGGAATATGATAGACCCCGAATTAGCACACTTTCTATAACTTGATTTGATGTACTCTAATATCTCCCAGAAGCACAAAAATAAAAATAAATAAAACAAAGGGGGGATTTGAGATTAAATAAACTCTAAACTATGATGGAAACTTGATTGTAATCAATAGAGAAATGAACAAGGGAAACGTATTCCTCATAACTCCCTAGCTAAGTGTTCTCGGATACTTGTGACTCTTATCTGGTGTGTAGGTACGGGATAATAAGTTAAGTTCTCCTAAATCCTTGATCGGGCATCTAGGTGAATTTTATTACATTACTGAATTGGTCTCTGTGATGTGGCATTACTAACCCTTACTTTTTATCCCAGACAAAAACTACTACCTCTAGTAGCCTAATTAGTTGAGAAATATTCAATCAACCTCTGTTAATTACTTTTTTTCCTATTCGTCACCTCCTGGATCGGGCAGGTGATACCAAGAGATTTCTAACATAGGCCTCCATTAAAATTTAGTTAAATTGAAGAAGTTAATTAATACATCCTAAACACCATTAAAGAAATTGCAAGAAATCCAATTTTATCTTAGCTAGTCCGTCATGGTTCCCACAACTCTAGTTGTGGATTTAGCTACACATACTTGATATTTGATCAGAAATAATGTAAGAAGAGTACATAATTAAATAACTTATGCAACAAGAATTGATGAACAAAATTTGAAATCTCAATGAAATTGCAAACTTGAATTGATAAAGTCACATAATAATGTTCACAAGAATGTAAGAAGAGTTCCGTTAATCTAAATTTTTTAACACTTCGATAAAAGCCCTAAAAAAGCTATTTATAGTACTAAAAATACAAAGGAGAAATAAAATAGGATAACTGTGTCAGCACTGGTCACGAGCACCCTTTACGGCTCGTAGGGCAATTTATGGATCGTGAGTTGGGGTCTCGTAGAATGCTTTCGAACCCATTAGAACTCTGCATAAAAGCTTCTTCACGAGTCCTGAAGTATTCCATGATTCGTGAAAGGTTTCATCTGAGCCAATTTTAACAACTCTTCATTTTTGCTTCTTCAGTTCACGAGTTCACTCTACGACTCGTATGTTGGTCTACGACTCGTGCTCTAATCTCGTAAAGTGGGACTCACTTTAAAACCCCTCACTGTAACAACAAATGAAACTCTCTCTACACCTCGTGGAATGACCCACGACCCATAAAGGGTCTCATAAACTATCAATCTTTTATAGAAATTGTATATAAAGCAAAAATCATGCCAAAACTGGAATCCTGCTAAAACAAACAAAACAAACATCAAATCTACTAACATCGCTTTGAAGTTAATTAAGACATCCTAAACACCATTCAAGAAATTATAAGTAATATGATTTTATCTTAGCTAGTTCCTCATGGTTCTCACAACTCTAGTTGTGGATTTAGCCACGCATATTTGATGTTTGATTAGAAATCATGTAAAAAGAGTACATAATTAAATAACATATGCAATAAGAATTGATGAACAAAATCTGAAATATCAATGAAGTTGCAAACTTGAATTGATAAAGTTACAAAGTAATGTTCACAAGAATGTAAGCAGTGTTCCGTTAATTTGAAATTTCAAACTCTCTGACAAAAAACCAAAAAAAATCAATTTATAGTACTAAAAATACAAAGCCAAAATGAAATAGGATAACTGTGTTGACACTGCTCACTAGCACCCTTTACGGCTCAGAGGGTAGTTCACAGCTCATGAGTCAGGGTCTCGTAGAATGCTTTCAAAGCCATTGGAACTCTGCACGAAATCTCCTTCACGATTTGTAAAGTATTTCATGACTTGTGAAGGGTTTCAACTAAGCCAATTTCAGCAACTCTTCACTTCTGCTTCTCCAGTTCACGACTTTATGTTGATCTATGACTCGTGCTCAGATCTCATAGAGTGGGACTCACTTTGCAACCCCTCAATGGAACAACAAATGAAACCCCCTCTACGACTCGTGGAATGACCCACGACTCATTGAGGGTCTTATAAACTGCCAATCTTCTGCAGAAAGAGTATTTCAAGCTGAGAACCATGAAAATATTGGAATCTTCAAAAAACAAACAAAACAAACATCAAATCTACTAACATCACTTTGATAACGCACAAAATCCCAAGTTTTAAGCATTAAAAGTGTTGTATTTTGGCAGCACATCATATCCCAATAGTAACATTTCACATCAATTAAGAATTTTCTCCTTGATGATGATTCAATGATTCTAGTATAACCACACACATAATATAATCTACAAAATTAGTATACCATGATGTTTGGCTATGCGAGACAATCATCAAAGACTCATTTGTAAAGCACTCAACAACATCATTCTCACCAATATCCACAACATTTGATTCAAGGAGGGAAAAATGATCAAGACCTTCATTTTCACACCCTTTCTGATCTTTTACCTCAAAGTCAATCTCTTTTGGAAATAATATCCACCTAATAAACCTTGGTTTCTCCTCCTTTTTAGCCATCAAATACCTAATAGCAATATAGTTCATATGAATGATAACTTTGGACCCTATTAGATAAGCCCAAAATTTCTCAAATGCATATACAACTACAAAGAGTTCTTCTTCAGTCTCTATGTAGTTCTTTTAGGCCATGTTCAACAATTTCAACACATAATGCACTAGATGGAAGAACTTACCCTTTCATTGATAAAAAATATCTCCCAAGTAAAATCCACTTGCATCACACATTACCTCAAAAGGAAAACTCTAATCGGGAGCCACAATAATAGGAGCCACGATAAGTTTTTCTTTGAGACACTCAAATGACTTCACACAAGACTCATAAAATAACAAACGTAGACCCCTTAACAAGTAATTTGCAAAAAGGGTGAGTAATTTTTGCAATATCCTTGATGAAATGCCTATAGAACCTGACGTGTCCAATGAAACCTCTCAGGCCTTTACCAGAAATATGAGGCACTTTTACTTATGTGCTACAAAAATAAGGAACTTTTGATATTTTAAACTTATACTTTTGTGTGTTCTCAAAGTGATATTAGTAGGTTTAATGTGTTTTATGTTATTTTTGCAGGTTTACAACAGTTGCGAAGTTTTTGGGCTAAGTTGTGCAAATTGTAGAATTTTGATACTTCACGAAACCTACCTTCTAAGGGTCGTGGTTCATTCCACGAGCCGTAGATGGGTTTCACAGGTTGGATCCAATTAAAGGACATTTTTTAGAGGTTTAATTTACATGATATCAGATGGGTCATAGACCATATGATGAGTCATACATTAGTTCATGCCTTGAGGATCAGAGATTTTGGATAATTGCTGAAGAGATACCAGAAGAAACCTCTTACAGGTCGTAAGTCAGAAGATGATCCTTAGTTAGGGTTCATACATGCCAAGATAGTTTCTAAAGGATGCAATCCACGAAGCTAGTTCATGGGTCGTGAGTGCAACTACGACCCATAACTATGTTCTTTTGAGGCCCCGATTCAAGATTTTTAATTTAATTTAGGATTTGGTTTCCTTTTATTATAAATAGGTTTTTATGTTTTTTAGATAGGGGGAGTAGTCAGAATGTCCATAACTTGATACTGAGATTACTATATTTGTTCTTATGGATTTTCTTAATTTTACTTTCGATTAATCATATTGTGATTTTCATGAAGATTTTGGATTTTATGTTCTTTGATTCATCATTGTGAAAATTCATAATATGCTTCTTTTATCTACAATGAGCATGAGTAGCTAAATTCACAATTAGGATTGTGGGAACCATAAAGAACTAACAAAGTAAAAAATGGATAATTCATAATCCTTGGAAAGTCTGCATGCATGTATTATTTATCGCTTCGCTATAAATGTTTTTTAAAGATTGTAAATTTTAGAACTTACCTAATTCTTACTTACTGGATCAAGGGGGTAGTGAATGGGAAGAGAGATAAGATAAAAGGATTCCATGTGATTACACTAGTATAATCAACTTAAATGAATCAAGGGAATGTTGTATTGGGACAAGGTAAGGGTTACTAATGTGACACCCATAGATAGATCAAGTCACGTGATGAAATTTGCTTAGTGCCTGGGTCAAAGGGCTAGGCTAACATAATTTACCAATTTTGCATGCTATACACTAGATAAGGTTATGATTATTTTGTTACACTAAATTAGTATCACGACCCTAGCCTATGGCCTAGACGTGACACAACAAATGGAGAACCTGAAGGGGTCCCTAAACAAGCCTCTTAAGCATGCATAACACATCCTTGGTTTCGTGGAAGCATAAATAAACAACAAGCAAAACACACATAAGTTCTAAGGAAAATGGGACTTTGGAGTCATGCTATAAGGATGCTATGGGGAATAGAATTAGCATGAATCACATAGAAAATAGGTCTAAGGGGTAGGAAGTATGACTCACGCTATTGGGAAAATGGGACCTGGGACTTTCTCCATATCATCATTATACAACAAGAACATAGGGGAATAAAAACTAAGGGGAAATTCTTTGATAAATACATAGCATAGCGAGTCAAGCTCAAAGATACATAGCATAACCATATCCAACAACATCTCTATTCATGAATGTAACAGAGGCCAAGACATCTCCAGAGCTCACCCTTAAAAGATAGTATCCAAAAATAGATAAGACTAAATAAATGCATGAAAGAAAATGGATGTTATCCCTGGATGTGGAGGACTCACCAATAACAAATCTTCACCCGAATTTTCTAGCCACGTGGAGGAGGAGGATGGAAAGGATCTCTATTTCTTACATGGTTTGATCATATAGGCGAAAAAATATTCATTAGTACTGGCATATACTAAGTATGGGAGGTGCATATGCAATAAGAAAACATAATCTGTAACCCAACAATACGCATAATCATAAATAGTGAATATAGGCTCAATATGTCATGAATGAAAAATGCTTAGTTCAATGTGCATGAGAAGTCCTCAAATCACATGGACATATATACATAGTGGGAAGGGACCATAACCGACATAAGAGACAAAACGTGCTACTACTTTAAATCTTGATGTTCACTTCACATTGGACATGGAGTGGTCTACTTTGCCAAGTTAAACCAAACACTATCCTTATGACATAGTCTTTTTGGAGAGTGTCACAACCTTATGACTCGAATTTTTTGGTGGGTTTCATGTGATGGCCTTAACTTATGGCATAGCCTTTTTGGTAGATTCAACAATTATCCTTACCTTACGAAATTGCCTTTTCAGTAGGTTAAAGCCCATATAGGGAATCAATATCATACCTATGGTAGGATATAGTTTAGGGACAATGGGAGACTACCAAGGTCCTCTCAGTGATAGGTCAAAATCCTACATAATACTTGAAACATAGTCACAGTCATAACATGCATAGTCTTGATGTCGCTAAACCAAGCTACCCAGAGGAAGCAAGGGTAGTTGTCATCAGCATCACAACCCAACTTTAGAGGTTGGGGTCGATCCCATAGAGAATCATTGTTCAAGGCAGAAGATTTTCATTGGGCCAAGTAATTGTAAGATCTGGGGGGTTGCAATAATCAAAATAATGATTCAACTAAATAATTTCTAATTAACGATTTAACAAGCAATTAAGGGAAGATGTTAGGGATGTGCATGTATGGGAATTGATCTATCAACTGGGTCTAGATATTTAACTAAATGAGTTGATATTGAGTAAATAGTCTAGGTTTCTTGAACCTAATCAACTATGATAAGAGTGTTTCATATGACTCGATTAAGAAATCATACGAAGTCCACCAAGGCCGCGCTAGGCATAAGAAGTCTCAGCAAAACCCCTAATACCTTCGCGATTGAATCCATGGCTTTGGTTTTCAAATGAAACCCCAAGAGGTTTCCAATCATTACATCCATTCCACACTCTAATCATTTTGTCTAAGGCAACAATCAAAGATCTAAAATTAACCCTAAGTTTGCAATCTTGAAATCATAGATTAAACATAGAAATGGACATAAATTCACTCAATCAACTACAGATAAGTCAAGATATCAAAGACCCAATGAATAAATCAAAAAACATATCAATAGCACACCCCCAACATGGGAGTTTTAGCCACACGTGCTATAAATTAAAGATTTGATACCCAACATTATAGTAGCATTCATGGGTAATAAGATTGAATATAAATTATTTGATTATCACCAACCAATCTCTTGTAATTTGCTTCCCAAAAATCTTTAAAACCCTACTCTTCTTTGTTCTCCTTAAGGAAAGTTCTATATACTACTATTTATACTAATATGATATGATCTAATATGCTATGTACAATGTCTTTTCTCAATTACTTATATACTCTGCACAAATATATGAAAGTTTGTGCTGCGAAATGCCATTCGACGATCAAGGACAACCAAAATCGAGCACTCTGGTAATGCGCCAAATGTGCATATGAGCACTTTCTTTTGCATCTTCATAAGGCTTCCTCTTCTGCAATATTAGGAAATGAATCTTTATTATGCCGATGTAATTTGGTGGTGTGTTGAGTATCCATCTCATCACCTTCTTGTTAGTGCTTTAGGGCTTTCTGTGTTGCATCTTTAGGTGATCCCTTGTGTAGTTTGACAATGCGCCGAATGTGCTTTTTGATATCAAATTTGACCACCTTCCTTGCTTGATCCGAAACCTTGGTTGCTGCAAAGATAGGTGATCTCTCTGAGTGTTCAATGAATCGCTTAGTGTGTTGGAGATACTGCATTTCTATTTATGCTCTTCTACTCCTATTTACTGTCATAACATTTGCATATTTGTTAGAAGTTCGAAATAATAGTACACTAAGGGTAATATTCCTACGCAAGCTAGCCCCAAAATGAGTCTAAAATATAAACTCATCAACACCCCCAACTTAAGCATTTGCTTGCTCTCAAGTAAATCAAACATCAATCAATCAAATTCAGAGCTTATAGATAGGGCTAGAGAGAGCAACAAATACATCTTCACATTTTTCATCCTTTCTCGAACTTCTAAAAACCGCTTACATGATTTTAAAACCTCAAGAGATGACTAAGGAGTAATCAAAATATGGCTATGCTCATAACTGCTCATGTAACTGCTAATCACTGCCTAAAAACATCACCATTTTCCCTCACGCAAAAAAAGATCCTGAGCACTCAAGATTATGTCACTACTTTCAAATGATCTTTTAAACTCTTACTCTCTCAAATGAGTAATAACATGTAATCTTCAATCCATAAGCTTGCCCATATTCTCAATCAGAGTTCACCTAACTTTCTTCCAGACTAGGATCCCAAAGGACATTGCTAGGACTATAATGTAGGGTAGAGGTCAGGTTTGATAACATATGGTCAACAGTGGCTCATCCCTCCTCAAACTCTACATGTTCTTTTCAAATTCAAAGATTCTTTTGGTACTTTTTGCATTTATTTCACTTTTTGACATCTCTATTGCTTTTGATTCATTATCCTAAGTGTCTCCCTTTTGCACTCTTTTTCTCAACATAAAATATTTTTGGAGGATCCTCAATTTTCAAGCATTGTTTTTCACTATTTTCAGTTTTTTCTCTCATTCATTTCTAGGACTCCTCGATGTTTTCATTTCATTATTGACCTTATTTTTCCAACTTATTCATGGGAGATACCCCCTTCTTTCTACTAACATCACAAACATAGTCTTTGGGACTGCTTAACATTTCAAGATGTTTAATATACCGATAATAACATCGAGCTCCTTATCAATCTCTTACCTCTCTTGAAGAGCATAAAACTGGTTATGGCGTGGAGAACCTCCTTGTTTTCCACCTTGTTCCCTTTGATTACCATAGGCACCTTGTCCTTGAGGAGGACCATATCTACCTTTGTTTGGACAATCTATAATCTTGTGGTCCAATTTTCCAAACTCAAATCAGGTACCCGAGTTCCTCAAATATGCACCACCATGATTCCTCCCGCAGTTTGGGCACCGTGGAAGAGTCATCCCACCATTACCGTCCCGAGTCTTAGTCTTAAGAACCCTATCATTAGCAAATCTTTTTCCTTAGGCATTAGAGGAACCTTGGCCTTGGAATTTGTGGCCTTTTTAGAAATGAACCATCTTATTTCTTTGGAATCCACCCTCATAATGAGCCCTCTTGGACTCACCACTTCTTCTTTTTTGAATCTTTTCTCCTTCTAGTTATTCGGCGTATGCCATGAGCCGAGATATGTCCATGTCTCCTATAATCATCGAGGTATGACACTCTTCATTGATCAAGTCAGACATACCTGAAACAAATTTATGCATCCTTTCCCTAGCATCGGCGGCCAAGTGAGGAACATACTTTAAGAGATCATTAAATTTAAGGGAATACTCTCTAACAGTCATATAACCTTGATTAAGGTTCATAAACTTCTTCATCTTGCTTCTCTCAACTTAATTGGAAAAAAGTCAATCAAGGAAAGCAACTTTGAATTCTTCCCAAGAAATGGACTCATCTTTTGATCTCTCCATCTTTCATTTGTTGTACCATGTTTGATCAATACCTTTGACTTGGTAGGCCACTAATTTTCTTTTTCTTCCGAACTTACCCCCATAATAACCAAGACTTTATACACCTCATCAATGAACTCTTGGGGATATTCTTCAACCTTTGAACTATAGAACTTTGGGGGATTCATCCTTGTAAAATCCCCCACTCTTAAAGCTAGAGTAGGAGCATGAGGAGCTTGAACTCCTTGGTTGGACAAAACCCTTGCCAATAAGGTAACCACATACTGATATTCTGCATAAGTGACTTCTTCTTCTTTAACATGGGGAACTTGTAGAGCTGGAGGGGCCGGATCACCCTCTGGAGTGGGAGATCTTGGTGCCATTCATCTTGGAGGCATGATCTAGAGGAGTAAAAGACCACCCATTAGAGATATTAAATCCCAATTCCAATCTAAAGCATGACAAAAAGTATGAATAAGTGAATCATTTACTTAAATGCCTCATAACCTCCTATTTATAGTTGTGACGCGCTTCAGAACCATGAACAAGACTCTACTTGACGCGGTGTGTTAGATATTTGAGGAACATTTACAAATCTAGTGCTCATATACCAAGCTTGTCATGACCCAAGCCTAGGGCATAGACATAAAACGATGAGTGAAGAACCCGAAGGGGTCCCTAAACAAGCCTCTTATGCATGCATAACACATCCTTTGTTTCACGGAAGCAGAAATAATAAACAAGAAAGTAACACATAAGTTCTAAGAGAAATTAAACTTTGGACTCAGTTATGGGGATGTTGTGGGGAAGAGGATTAGTATGACTCACACAATGGGGAAAATGGGACTTGTGAATTTCTCCTCATCATTATCAAATAACAAGAACATAAGGGAATATAAACTAAGGGGAAATTTCTCAATAATTACATAGTATAGCGAGTCAAGATAAAACATACATAGCATAACCATATCCAACAACACCTCTAGTCATAAATGGAATGGGGACCAAGACATCTCCTAGGCTCATCCACAAAATATAGTATCCAAAAAATAAATAAGACTAAATAAAAGCAAGAAAGAAAATGCATGTTGTACCAAGATGTGGAGGACTCAACAATAGCAAATCTTCAATCGAACTATCTAGCGGTGTGGAGGAGGATGGAAAGGAGCTCTAATTACTACATGGTTAAATTATGTAGGCAAAAGAATATTCTTTTGTACTTTGAAAGTACTAAGTTTGCACGGTGCATATGCAATAGGAAACATAATCGTAAATAATGAATATAAGCTCAATATGTCATGAATGGAAAATGCTTAGTTAAACATACATGAGAAGTCCTCAAATCACATGGAAATATATACATAGTGGGAAGGGACCATAATCGACATATGAGACCAAGCGAGTTACTACTTGAACTCCAGTTGTTCACTCCACAGTGGACATGGAGTGGTTTAATTTGCCAATGCAAACCAAATACTATCCTTGTGACATAGCCTTTTCGGAGAGTGCAAACACCTTAGGCACGACGTTTTCGTGGGTTTTACATGATGTCCTTACCTTATGACATAGCCTCTTTGGTAGGTTCAAAAATTATCCTTACCTTATGACATTGCCTTTTCAATAGGTTCAAGCCTATATAGGGAATCAATATCATACCTATAGTGTCGCATAGTTTAGGGACAATGGTACCAAGCAACTCTCCGTGATAGGTCATAATCCCATGGAAAACTTGAAACACAGTCATAGTCAGAGCATGCATAGTCTCAAACATCATATTTTATTTCATGGAGTAGCTCTTTAAAACATATCTTTTAACATCAAAATAGGTCTTAACAATATTCTTGTTATTGACATTGTGCTCATGAGATAGGTCTTAACAATATTCTTGTTATTGACATTGTGCTCATGAGATAGGTCTTAACAATATTCTTGTTATTGACATTGTGCTAATGAGATCATAAAATTCTTGTTAGCCCTCTTATTAGTCTCAAGTTGCATAACATACATATCTTGTCATAAAGCGTTCTTTACTTGAGAAACATTGCATGCACCTTTAATAAAATCATGGTGGGTATATAATCATAAACATAAAACCATGTAAATAATGAGTAAATGCTAGGAGAGTTGCAAAATAGAACCCTTTAGTCATTGTTCAAGAAACCCACCAAAACTTAGTAAAGCATCATTACGAAACCATCAAACCCTCATATAAATCATAAAGTTTACATGCTATTTCATTTCATAATAATGCACAAGGAGAAATCATCATAAAATATTTCATATTATCTTCATGTAGAAGAGTTCATAAAATCATCTTGTATTACCATGACGTGAGAAAACATAAAGAAGAGGAATTGGTTGAGCTTAGTGGAAGGAAGGTCCCCACCAATAAAAATTCACATATCCTGAGAAATTTAATAAGGAAAATATGGTTTAGAGGTGAGGAAACTTAAACCCTAGCTTACTCTTT
>JBCEWC010008464.1:2585-19931 GCA_038996855.1 Solanum aculeatissimum | reverse complement strand
TATCTGCACACGCTTCGAGAGGTATTTCTTAAATTATTTAATTTTTGTATACTTTACGAATGATACGTGTTTATGATTATTATCTATAATTCATGCAAGTAGTAAGATCTTGGGAATGCTTCCGCTGTGTAATAATATTTTCCAACATCTATTTACCCTTGTTGGAAGTTTGGCAGAGGATAGGAGTGTCAGGATAATTTAATGAATCCTTGAGAAATACGGATAGGAGTATTATTAAAATTAGGGTTAGTCATTTGATTCTGAGTTTGACATGTGTTCATCTATTAAAATTTAGGTTCTTATCTAGAGTTTCGATTTTAAGTTTAACATTATTCATCCGTCAACATTTAGGGTCTCATGTAGGATTATGGTAGCTACATAATATGGTAGCTACATAATTGTTGTCATATAAACAAGATTTGACTTGTTAAGATATTTATCGTCGAGTTACGATTTGTATCATTACTTATTTTTTCTTGAGTTTAATTGTTTATTTGCTTGATTACCATTCACATAGTATTTATGATCCGTAAATTAAATTCAAAAAAAGAAATTTATGTACGTAATTAGAAAAAATAGATTTTGATTGTGAATCTTATAGGGGACGGAGAATGATCCGCTGATGTGGATACGTATTAGGCGTTAGGAATAATTGAGTAGTCTTAGATTGAGTTGTTGGCAAAACACTTAATGAAGTATTATCAACCTGTATTAGTAACTTTATAAAATATCATAGTTTAATATTTTTAATTTAAAAAGAGTAGTTGAATTGAAAACATAGTCTAGGCATATATCTAGACAAAAAATATATAATGAGAGATAGATTTAAATTAATTCTAATAATATTGAAACATATTTGACCTTTTCTGTACTTCATATTAGGGGAGGGGTCAAATGGGCGGCTTGGGCTAAAATTGAGATTGCTAAAATGAATTGAAATAGAAATTGAGTTACGTTATGCTTCGTCCAAATTTACTTTGGGCTCAAACGGATTAAGCTCAAATGGGCTCAAACTTGATTGGGTCATGACCCTCCCAATTTGACCCACTAAATTTTAACATATTATTATTTATTTTTTATAAGCACAATTTGAATTTCAACTCAAGAAAATAAAAATAAAAAGTTACAAATAGATAGATAATTAATTTTTTACACTATTATTTTTGTAAGCTCTACAAATATAAAATAGATATAAAGCATAAATTATATCAATGTAAATAAAGAATCTTAGAACGGATTGAAATTGAAAATTAAATTGGACTGAAGACTCTTCCCTTCTTTTAAAATGGTTTAAGCTTTAAATGGATTGAAATTAAATCTAATTCAAATTATTTTGAGTCTAGCCTATAAAATTTTAAATGAATTGGGCTGGGCTCATTTTATACCCTTACCTGCCATCAGAAAAAATAGTAAGCCCAAATCTATGGAGCCCAAACTCTAACCACAATTCTTGCAAAACCCTCGTCCCCAATCTTCCTCCGTCTACGGCGAAATCTTCACATTTCCGGCAATCGAACGGTATGTTTCTGCTATACGCTACTCCTTTCTCCTCTCGATATTCTCTTTATTTCAATCTATAATTTCTCCCCTAAACAATTTCTTTTACTGATATTAATGTTTCTATTTTCACAATCTGATTTAGGTATTCTTGATAACGAAAATATTTTGTATATTGAAGAAATAATTCTACTGCGGAAACTTCAGATAAAATTTGCATGAAGTGTTAAAAATAAACTAATGCTGTGAAAGAATGAGCGAGGTGTGGTGTTTGAGCTGTCCTCTATATTTTGTGTCATCAACTCATCCCTGTAACTCGAACACTGTGGCCGGGGGTGGAGGGGATGCGGAATTTGTAGTTTTACATAGTTTATTAGCTCATTACAAGACATCAAAGACTGTGAACAATTTTATGATCTTGATAGAACATTAATATCAGTTGAAAGATTGTATAAATGGAAACTGAAGACAGAAATAATGCATATAATTTAAAGCTTGAACTTAGACGTACAAACTTATTTCGATTCTTCTTCTTTTGTGTGTGTATATATATATATATATATATATATATATATTATTTCCTTCCCAGGAGGTCTCCAGAGGTTATTGTGTTACTTTGCTGTTTCCTGGTGGGGGCTTGAGTTAGTCGGAGAATGTTTCATGTGTCATGATTGGAAGTTGGTATTCTGCGTCTTTATGGGTTGTTCATCTTGTCTTGGGTGTGTCAGTGTGTGTGTCGTGGATTGTTCAAATTATGACAATGAGAACTCTCTTTGTGTTACTTATCAGAAAAGGGAAGATCCTTTTTTTTTACTTTTACATTTTATTTGCAAAATTAATTTTTCTAATTCTCCAAATAATTATGAATCTGGACTTTATATATTTCTACTTAATTTGTGCTAATAAGAAAACGTCATAACGTGTTAGTTTTATATTCTGTTTTACTTCAATGGGTGAAACTCTTGGTTGAGTTTGCTTCAATCATCTTGTTGCAGATGTGCAGTTTGTCTTACTTTTGAATTCTCCAAGCTTTAATGCAGTTCATTTTGAGATTCAGGTAGTTGGTTGAGTCAAAGGAGACAAAAAATGCCGCTCTATGATTGTATGCTTTTACTGAAACCACATGTAAAGAAGGAGGCTCTGATGGACCTTGTTGCAAAGGTTGGGAAGCATGTTTATAGGAAAAATGGTGTGTTTACAGATTTAAAGTCGTTTGGTACTGTTCAACTGGGTTATGGCATTAAGAAACTAGATGGAAGATACTATCAGGTCTGTCTGTACTATCCTTTCAATAATTTCATATTTGCCTCCCTTTTTCTCCGGACAAGTGAATGATTCATCAGAAAAGCGTCAAAGTCAGAATGCAGTCCCATTAACATTTGACTGTAGAAGTAGCAGAGTCAAAAAAACACTAGATGATTTCTTCTCATCTTTGTAATCTTTGATAGATAGAGTTACCCAGTACCTGTGCTGGTAGGAGGTAGACGTACTGGTTGGAGTGGCCGAGGCCTACAATTAGTCAGCCCTCAGACCAAATTAACAAAAAAGGAATGAAGAACATTTGACAATGCCCTAAAAAATTCCAAAGGTCCTTTCCTTTATTTTGGTGCATGATAAGGTAAATAAGTTTTAGGTCTGTGACGATGACCATTCTAATTTCTTTCCATGATGCACACATGATGATACACCTCCGAGACCTCGGATTGGCCTTCTTGTCTGTATCTTCACAATGGAGTCAGTAATTTAGGTCAATTTTTGTTCTCGGTATTATGATTACTGTTACTATATTTAAAATATCTTGCATTTTTTAGGGTCAACTGATGCAAATGACAGTGATGACACCTCCCAGTTTTAACAATGAGCTGCATTACTTGAACAAAGAAGACCGCCTACTTCGATGGCTTTTGGTTAAGCATCGCGACATCAAATTTGGATTTGACCTTTTCAGTGAAGATGATGCTAAGACTGAACTAAGCAAGTTCAGGAGCAACATTTATGAAAGGGAGGAAGAAGAAGAAGAAGAAGATGATGACGACGATGATGAATATAATGTTGATGAATCTGAGAAGTCGTCGGTCTAGAAAACTGATGACTTTCAGTATAAGCTGATTTGAGGAAGATAAAAAGGCCACAAGAAGACCTACGAAAGTTAATCCCTGGGCGAAACTATTACTGTTAGATCAGTAGATATTGATAAATTTCTGGCACTGTCACTTTCTGACTTTGGTCTTTTACTATGACTCAATTTTTCTGTCACCAATCAAGTATGTTTTATAATCTTGATTATAATTTCTTGATATTTGATTTTGGAGTGTGTTTTCTTCTGCAAAATATGAGCAAGTCTTGCAAATGATTCTCCCTCTTACGCGTTGTGGTTATCAGAGACTAAATTGTTGTCTTGCTGTAAATTCCTTATATGAAAACTGATCAGTAGAGACCATTCGAATTCAATATACAGATTTTCATGAAAAGAGATAGAAAGCAAAGGTTGGTATAGCAAAACATGTTACAACTTACAAGTCAAATTGCAGCTGAATATCAGCCCATTGTTAATGTGAACTGAGTTCAGGTCCATTTTATACAATTGACTGAAGTCGAAACAGTAAACAATTTCTTCTTGGTCACTGAAGTTTTGTGACAGATGAAATGGTGGTAGAAGCACATAATCAACAACCATTCTACATATAACGTGGGTATTTTACACTCTCTTTATGTTCAGTAGATCAAATTGGGACTCCTGTACAAATCTACATTCGCAATTACAATCAGAATCTCTCCGGTGATCACCACCCAAAAGAACAAACTAAGAAAAACTCAAGACTCACTAACAGTTAAAAAAATCAGAACACCGTGAGAAATGCAGCTCGAAGTCATCAACGAGTGTTTCCAACTCAGATATTGGACCTGTCATTTTTACAAGATTGAAGATATCAGACTACGGGTGAAGCTGTAAGTTCTAGATGGTCTAGGTGAAAAATCAAGACCAAACATCTCTTTAGGAGCTTGTCCTGGCTTCATCAATCCAGTTAATTTTGCTACCAGGTAAGCACTATCTGCAATGTGGTTCATATCATCTGTCTTGTTCCACAAACGCTGAACCAACTGGAATCTCCTATGTTTGCTGTTAATCTGAATGCCCCACTTAAGGTACAGGCTTTCTCGTTCTTCTTCTGTTAGCTTCCTCAGCATTTGCTTGCGTAGAATCCGTCTCTCTTGACGAAGGTCTTTAATGCTGTTTCACAAATCAAACAAGTTATCAATTCGTTTGAATTTCATTTGCATAGTATCTAGCACCTTTTGCTTTTACATTTAACATGCAAACTATAAAACTGGTTTGGTAGATGCAAAGACGTTACCTTTTATCATGATATAGGTGCAAAGATAGTGCACATGTATATGCAGGGACGAAGCTGGTAAGGGCCCAAAGGGTTCATCCGAACCCTCATCATGGAAAATTACAATGCTTAAAATTATTTTTTTTATATATATATAGTAGATGTTGAACTCTCTTCAACTTCTTCGTGTGTTTACTTCTTTATATTTTGAACCCCTATGCCGCTACGTATATGGCTTACTAATACAAATATATATGCCTACAGGGAATGATCGTCTTTTCTTTTCATACAATTGTTAAATGTTTACAGAGTTGGATGTTAGTCGAATTACCTTTGTGCAAGGGACAAAGTCCTGCCATTGACCACTGATTTCTCTCCATGCGAATATATGTCATTGATGAAGGTCAGTCTTCTGATCTCTACCTCCAGATATACAGCATCCTTAGCATCACCTTGGAAAAGAAGGAAGAAATATGTTCTGTGCACAATGGAAATGTTGCAAACATTCCAAAGTTCAATAATTTCTTTCTGTAGTATCTTGAACTCGGAGGGCCAGCTGGGAAGAGTTTTCAGATCATCTTCTATCGGGTCCAACCCGACATCTTTGACACACTTTGATGGTTTATCATGCTCTAGTTCAGCCGCCTTAATAAGTAACATACAACCACATATTAGTCATAAATTAAGGAAATGTGAGTTCTCTTGGTTCCATTTAAACAGTGCACATAAGCCCAAAGAATGTTAATCCGGCTGTCGATCCAAGGTTTTATCTATATTTTTTCAAGTCACACAAACTTTTCATGCGATGAAAGAAGAGTGTTCATATAGAAGTCTCAGGACTTTATAATTATCAAACTTAGTTGAAGCTTGTGATTTGAAAGAATTGGAAGTTTGCAGTAAAGCATTGAAGAATCACCCATCCCAAAAATGAAGCATATAAATTTTGTCATCATGAACAGAAAAGAGATTGGAGATATATGGGAAGATGCTTAAAAATATAGGTAGAGAGAAGAAAAGATGATACTCACAGGACACTCTTTGACCTCCTTTTCATATTGAAGCTCGTCCGTCCTTCCATCACATGCTTCATCTACATCATTGACACTCTCATTATCTGTAGCTTCCCCTTTTGACACTTCATTGCCGTCAGTCTCGTCAAAACAGGTGGAACCTTTCTCTTGAGAGTCCTTCACATCGGAGGTAAAGTTTAAGGGACAGATTTTGATTTCCCAAGTCTCTGGTCTTGCATTAACACTTCTTTCTGACCCAGATGGTGGAGTATTTTCATTTTTGTTGAGTTTCTTAAAACATGGAGAATATAGATCATCCATTAGGCTAGCTTTACAGCTTCTGCTTCTGCACAATGTCAAGCTTCTTGAGCCTGGTGAATCATCAAGGAGCTCACGTGTTGAGGATAAATTTTCTGGAGAAGGAACCTCAAATGTGTGCACAGAGTTTAACTCTTTCTCTTCCTTCAATGCCAATGGTACTGACTCTCTATTGTCTGCGAGCTTTGGTGATTCAAGGGTTTGAGAATCCTTTGAGGGAAGTGGCAATGATTCTTCACTAGATTTCCTTTCTTCCTTAGAAGATGAGAAGAACATAAATTCTTCGTCTTCTTTACAGGGCAACAATGTGACTTCTCCATTTTCCTCAAGTGATGGTGGTGCTAATCGTCCATAGTTGTCCTCTGGAAGTGATACTGTTCCGTTTTCTGCTTTGTCCTCATTTTCTGCTGTCATTTCAGCTGGAAATTTTCTGCTTTCTTCAGGAGATGGAAAATTGGATTCTTGTTTTCTCTTCGTACTTGATTCCTCGGTTTCAATGCAATGAACTTCCTTGACTAGATCTTCTGAATTAGTTCCATCACTTTGTTTTTCGATCTCATCCCATCCTTCACATGAATCACTTTCACTATAATTTGAACTGCGGCCATCTAACAACCTAGGAGATGAACTGTTATGGAGAATGTTTTCTTCATACTCTGGCATGCGTATAATTTGGTCCTCAGAACTACTCCTGCTATGTCCATCCGAACATGTTCTAATATCAGCATCTATAGATGGAGTGTATGACAAAATGGACGCTTGCATGGGGCTCTGATAATCTGGTGATCTCTGCACATGCAGATTTGGGTAGTTGCCCAAACCAACCTGTAACATAATAAAGTGCCTTTGGCATTAGGAAGCAAATACATAGACAGGAGATAACAGTCTAAGTAGCATATATACCTGCATCAATAAACCTGCATTGTCTCCAAGCACCTGTCGCATATCTCTAACTTGAGCCTGAGCTATGTCACGCTGCATAGTCAAGTCCTTTATCTCCTGTTCCATCTACAAAAAAGATGACATCAAGGATCCAAGGTGTCAACCTGGTACAATTGTAAAATCGCCAAGTAAAAATTTCCAAAGAAACTAGATTTTTTGTAGCTACAGTTTGTAGCTCACATCTATCACGGACAGTCCATTTCTCTCTGTGAAGAGAAATATGCCGTACAATGGAATAAAATTGTCACTTCTCTAGGGTGAGAAACAAATGGAAGTGCTTAATAAAACAATAGGATATAACAACTTGGAAAATAGGTACCAAAGTTCGGCAAGGGAGGGAGGAGATAATGAACTCTAAAAGATATACGTCAAGCAAATACATGTGACCATCTATCAAGATGCAGTACCTGTTCTATTTGCCTGTTCTTCTCTCGCAGTAATGCTTCATAATCTGAAGGGAATAAAGAAGTTCTAGGACTCCTTAACTCATTCTCCAATCTCGCCAACTCTCTCTGTAAATGCTTCACTAACACTTTATCTGACACGACTACATTCACTTGGGCCGTAGTAGTAACTTCCTTGGCACAACTTGCAAACAGAAGAGTATTCCTTGATTGCTCAACATGACTTCGTGCAGGACTCATTGTGCAGATGATGGCAGTTTTACCATTACCACCCAATGACGGTTGTAGTATCCTAGTTAACTTTGAATCTCGGAAAGGAATGTGTCCGTTTCTACCCTTGCTGTATTAAATAATATAACAACTTGCATTAGCAACAATTCAATTTCCTGTTAGATGAGAAGTGATCTAGAGAGGTTTATGTTTACATCTGTATGCATTTTGGATAAACTAAGTCATTTGGGAGAAAATAAAATTGATGCAAAGGCAATGTAACAGGACATGAACTCATACAGTAATCGTATTGCACTACTTAGAATGGAAGCAAGAAATATAAACGACCTTAGCTTGCGTATAACAGTGCCCAAAGTGAGCAAACTGCGATTTATATGACATCCCTCTTTCAGCCTTGTGCCAGCTGACAATGACTGAGATGCACGCTCACTTCCAGCTAAATCTACAAAATTCTGTGTTTCGTCGAGAAAAATAAGTTCTTATTAGTATGATGAATCATATATCTAGATACCAGTAATCGACCATGCTAAATATCAGCTATCTCCCAGACGTAATTTTCATACCACAGTAGCTGAAAGGGAACTGGAGTTGTCCCTGCCTAAATACTCCCGAGCAGAACTTTCAATTGTCTGCAATAAGTTATGTGTCAACACTGTAATCTTCTAAAAGCTAATGCTAGCTTGTCAACCAAATGCACACGACCAATATTAAGTTATTTTTACCAGTCTGATAATTTGGTGAGATCTGGAGCTGGTCTCATTGAGTGCGGTCTCCCCTATCTGTCTCTGAGCTGCAAAAGTTCATTCAATATCTGTTTACTACTCAAACCTCTCCTCCATACCCACACAGGCAAAATTTCGTTCCAGCACCAGATAAATTCAAAATGGCAGATGCCTTGTGAAAGCCGAAGCTAATCTTTCGTCTCTTACCTTCACAAACAGAAAGCAGCTGAATTACATGGTTCCAATCTCTCAATGTTTCCTCTGTGAGCTTCTCAACGATTGTCCCTCTCTGTCAAAATTGCTTTATGAGATTTTAAAGAGGAAAAAAAAGAAAGAGAAAAAACTAAAATTTCATTGATCAGAGAAAAGGACTAACCTCGGGGTCATCTAGAAGTCTAAGAAGAGTGCTATCAGCGCTAAGGAGATCTCTGACAGATTCATTGTAAATCTCCATAGCTGAGAACTTCAAAATAAAGTCTCTCTCCGTGTGCTACAAGCAGTAGTACAATTGGATACTCAGTAAGCGAAGTGAAAACCCATGGATAATAAGAAATACAGACACTATAAACAAGTGATCACAAAGTAATTTGCTCGCTTACCTTCTGAATGTAGTCATATATATCTGCTATGGCAAATTCAGTTATACCAGTCATAGTATACGTCTTTCCACTGCTCGTTTGGCCATAGGCGAATACGCTTGCTAGAAATACGTAAATGATTTCAGATCAATAATACAGGGCGTGGACTTCTTCTCAGATATTTCAAGAACTAGAAGATGGAAATACTGAATAATTCAGACACAAACACCAGGACAACTCCGTTTAGCCATAGATTTATGAAAATTTGAGTTTTTAAAGTTTTGATTTATGGAATTTGAAGCTCTGTTTGGATATGCATTTTACTTGGAAAAACTTGAAGTTTGGTAAGCGGGAAGTCCGGAAGATCCAAAAACTGCACCAGTTTTTGGGAACTTGAAGATGATAGTATCAGATAAATTTTCAAAATCTACAGTCAAATGCTAGCGACTAAAGAAATGGAAAATATTTGATTTTCTTACTCACAATTGAATCCACTAAGGACTGAAAGAGCAACATCTTTAGCAGCTTCTTCATACACCTGTCTTGTGGAGCAATTAGTCCTAAATACCCTGTCTGGAGGCAAAATCATATCCCAAAAACAGAATAATGTCAACCTAGAGAATTATATAGTTCTACAATTCAACTGCTAATATCCAATTATGAGGCTGCTAAAAGCATTTTTTCCTCAATTAAGGAAAATCAACTTAGAACTACCTAACTGAACAGTTAATCCAAATAAGGGTGAACAGAAATGCAAATTATAAGATTTCTGACTGAATATGAAGAAATAAACCATGAATTTCCAAATTAACTTACCAAATGTATAAGCAGAGGGATACATAGAACGTTCAGATACAGAAAGATTAACATTTTTGTAAATAATTGTAGTGTCATTAATACACTCCCAATCTGAAACATCATTTCTTAAAATTTCTTTATCATTCAAAGGCCTCAGCCTCACCGACACCAAAATTCTTTCTTCATGGCCACCAGCCTCCTTCACCACTTCATCACTAGCCGCCATTGTACCCATAATTGCCTCAAATTTATGCAAAAAATGTCAAACAAAATCAGCAAAATATATATCTCATTTTCTTACTTCAAAGAGAAGTAAGCATATTATAATTTTGGTGCAAGTAATTGAATGAATGATCATGTTGTGTGAGTCAAATGATAAGGGGAGTATTATAAGTGTATTTTGTCTCATGCATTTATGTGATAAATTTTAGAGTTTATAAATATTGTTTGGATGTTTATGGGTTAAGCTATGGTCCCCATTTACAGTCTGTCAGTCTCTGTCTTGATTCTCATGAATGTTCCTTAACCTTTGGTTTTCACAACAAAACCAAACATTAGGTTCACAAGGTTATCCATTAATATTAAAATAATTACTAGTAATATAGTAGGAATACTTCATGCTCCTTTCAAATCACAATATTTGATTCAACATGAAAATTATTTTGATTATGAATATCTTCATGATTAAATAAGAAACTTAAAATTAAGTTATTTAAAGAGTTTTTTTTTTTTTTGTTTTTTTTTGACAAACTAAAAAGGAAGTGCACACATACATGAAATGTGTTTCCCTTTGTCTCAATTTAAGTAGATTCGTTTGATTGTATATGAAAAAAATTTATAGTATTCAATTAATTAAGTAACAATTATCTAAGTACACTTCTTTATTTATCATATTTTTTTTATTTTTAATTTTTTTTTTCATCCAGATACATTAATTCAGTAATTCGAAAACATTAATTTTATTTCTTGAATTATCTCTTTGTTTAATGTATCATGCTTTAAATATTACCAATTAATACTTAAAAATTCTAATTTTTGTATCCGGATTACTCCAAATTGTCATGTTTTTTAAGAAATTTTTATTAATTGAAAAAATATAAGAAAAATAATAATTAACATTTTACACTATTTATGATTTTATGTAAACCTTCCTTAAATTAAATGTGTATAGTACTTATAAATCTTGATGTCTGGAATTTGTCAGGTAAAATGTTGGAACTTGGAATTGAAAAACTCAGTAAATATAAAAAACAAAATTATTCTTTTTAAAATATACGTCAAAAAGGTACTCCCTTCGTCCAATTTTAATTGATCCCTATTGACTTGACACAAAGATTAAGAAGTAGTAAATGATAGAGGTAATTTTACCAAATCACCCTTTGAATATAATTAATGCAATGTATTGAAAAATGTAATAGGGAAATAACTATAATTAATAACAAGGGTAAATTAGGAACTAAGTATAAAATTATCTCTTGATTTCATAAACTGAATAAGTATTATTGAATATTCTAAAATAGTATAGAGGTCAAGTAAAGATGGACAGAGGGAGTAAGTAAGACACTAAATTGAGAATGAAGAAATAAAAGCTAAGGGAAAATATGAATATTTATTTATTTATAGTATAATCAAAATATTTTTCTTTTGTTATTTTGTTTACACCTTGGAAAAGGTGGAATTCTTCCTCCATCGTGGGGTCGTTTTCAAGAAAAGTTGATTTGATAGTTTTTAATGAAAAATAAGCACCGCCCATTTGACAAAATCTCTGTTTAGTGTTTTTGGAATATGAGAGAAGAATAAATAAACAAAATTTTACTCCAAAAACTATTTGAATATTACATCCAAATTATTTTCTTTAATATTTGGATTTTCTAATTTACATTATGAACTTAACAACCATATCCAACAACAGGTTAACTAATTTAATGAAACATTAGACATCAACTCATAGTTGGTTGATTGTTATTATACGTGTTGGATCTCATTGTAACAGGTTACCAAAAATTAATTAAATTTCTTCCATTTTAATTAAATTACTTTTTTCCCCTCATGACTCAATCAATTCGGTGAACTGACCATTTCATTAGATAAGAATGGTCTCTAAATTGAAATTTTATTTCACAAGAAATAAATAGTTTGAATTAATAAATGAAATTGTTTGAATTTGAATTAAAGAAAGATTGGGGCAACATTAAAGATGAACAGTCTTTATCAGCATAAACCTCAACTTTTGGTTAGTTGTAGAAGCAATGCCAACCAAAAATTAAGATGGACTTCAAAAAGGAATTCTACAAATAAACTTGTATTCATATTATATAATATTACGTAAAATTATCTTATACTCCAATTTTATTATTACTTGATTGTTCTTAATATTAATATTTTTATCATTATATTTTTACTTTTGTATTTCTTTCAAACTATTTTCTTGAATCGAGGGTCTATCAAAAAATAAACCCTCTATCCTATACTAGTAAAGATAAGATATGTGTACATTCTACCCTCTTCAAATTCCATTTATAAAATTATAATGAGTATATTATTATTATTATACGTAATATATTATAAATTTATAATGTATTCGAAATAGATTTAAAAAAAAAAAAGAATTGTGGGGCTTTGACTTGGAGCTTAAAGGCACGCTTCATATGTTTATTCTTCTAAGTCTATCTCATCTTGTGTTTGATTCTCTAGCACTAAATTCGTGAATGATAAATCTTAAATGATTTATATACTTTTAGACTTCTAATCATAAAATAATACTTCAAAATATTTAGTATAACAACAAAAATCAAAGGAAAAAAAAGAAATAATAATAAGCTATTCTTATATATGTTTATTTAAGTATCTGAAATTGAAAATGATGAAGAAGAAGAAGTTGAGAAGATTATATTGTAAAAATAAAGTTATAATATTTTTTAAAATATTTTATAGTGCATAAGCAAAGAAAGAAAATTGAAATGCAAACAACAAATTAGTGAAAGAAAAAAATGAAACATGAGATACTTATACTAATAATATGTGTGAAGACTCTTAGAATTTTGTTTTAAGAGCATGAGAAATTTGAAAACTAAATGAAAGGAGTTAAAAGGATGATTTAAATGAATTTGTAAGTACTATCTTCGTTCCATATTATAAGAAGGACACTTTCTATTTTACACGGTTATTAAGAAATTATTAATATATTAGTAGACTTTACCATTTTACCCTTTATTTATACTAATGTATATTAAATTAAATTAGAAAAAATCATTAATGCACTAATTAATGATGAGGGTAAAATGGAAAAAAATTAATTAATTTTATCCTAATTTAATAAGTGTTCATATAATAGGAGATAAATATTTATAGAAAGATACTCTTATAATATGGGACAGAGATAATATTATTGGAAGGTGAAAGGAATTGATATTAAAAGTTGATATAAACTATACATTTATTAGTAGAAGATTAAATTAATTTTGAAAATTTAATTAGAATACGGAGTAATGCGTACATTCAAAAATAAATGCCATAATGATGACATTAACGTATAAATAATGTCACAATGACAATTTTTCAAATTTTCAAAACATTATGTACTTTTTTCAGTCATTACTATTCACTTTATTATTTGTTGGATGATAAAGTTGATGAACTCAATTCGAAAAAATTGAATATTCAAAAATTATTTCTGCAATAAATGACATTAACTTAGAAATAAGTTTTCACGAACAATTAAGTGCTATAATAATTATTTTTCGTATTATCATTTTTTAAATCGATGACTTACTTTTTTTTCTTCAACTTTTTAGCTTCTTAACATTTTGAATATAATGATGAATTGGTAATTTAAAATAATATTTAATTAATTAAATTTTAACTTAGGGCAGGAATAAAATAATAACTCAACTTTGTACCTTTAATTTTTTCATTTTTAATAATATATTGTGGTGATGATTTTACAGAGTCAGTGGAAGGTTTTTGGTTAAAATATTTTCTTTTTTTACTTAAAAAATCAGGTGTTACATCATTAAAGGGTAGCCTGATATGTCTTCCTTTTTAAAAAATAAAAATAAAAATTGAGTGACCTTTGGTGTGAAGTTACAAAATTAAGTTAGGTAATTTTTGAGTGAAATAACAAAATGAAATTATTTTTCTCATTAAAAAAGGAGATTTTGTGGCTCTATAATAATAAAGTGACCTGAGACTCATAATATTTCGAATTTAAATTTTTAAAAAGATCAAATGATTTTTTTTATCTATTTAAATTTTATGAATAAAGTTACTTCACCTTTTTGTTGACTAGGCAATAAATTATGCTGTGCTTACATATTGAATTTGATATTTTATATTAATTTTCATAGAAGCATGGGACAACTCTAGAAACACCAATTTAGTACAAGTCAACAAATAAAAGACAAGGCAGTTTAGGTGCTTAATTAGAAGCTAAAAAATCATTTTCACTTTTATGTTGGGCCCAAATACAAATAAATTAATGCAATATTTTCACCTAACCATAGAAAAATACTGTAATATAAAGACAATAAATGCTGGCAGGTGAAGAAAATCCTGTGAAGTCCAAATGACTGACAATCTCTTACACTCTTATCATTAATTATTTATTATGGCTTAATTTAAAAATTTAAGGCTTATGAAATTCTTTCTGTCATTATTCCAGAGCAGGCAGATTAAGTGCTTAATCATTTGGATTTAACCTAAGTATGATTCCACAGCAGGCAAACGTTTAATCATTTGTATTTAAAATTATATGTACAGAGAGAGATAGCATAAAATTCTTTGTTTCAATTTATTAGATATTCTTCTTTTTAGTCACTTTTTCTGATATTTTTTTAATAGTCAGTGATAATTTATTTTTAAATATTTTATTTTTAGTGAAATGATTAATAATTTATGACTTATTTTAGATTATTATCCGTCTCTTATATGTTAATTTTATCATATTTACATACTCTCATGTACTTTTCATATTAGTCGTTCTTCCTTTTCCTTTTTTCGTCATATCTAATTTATTCTACTTATGAGTTTTTTTTTAGACAAGGGTTCCCAGGAAACGGTTTGTCTACCTTTGAGGTAGTGATAAGGTTTGCGTACATTTTACCCTCCCTAGACCTCACTTGTGAAATTTCACTGGATACATTATTGTTGTTGTTGACTTATTTTAGATTACAGATTTTAAAAAATCTACTTTTAAGTCTTCAACTTCGTGTCCAATCAAATAATATCATATAAATTTGAACGCGAGGAACTGTTTTATTTTTTGGGTTACTATAGCCTAATCCTATATATGTATATTTGATATTTTCCTGGGATAACAATGCTTTCATGTTTATTTTTCTATTCCTTAAGTATTTTTAATGATTTTTTTCTTCAGTCGCAGTCATGTCTTGCATTTTGTGTTGTATCAACAATCCAAGGCACATATTGTTGATTCTTCTTTCATTAAGACTTTTACTATAATAATATTGCCCATTCATCAAACTATTTTATGGATTAAAATTTTGTTTGACTTATCTACGATTCATTGCATGTGCTCAAAGAATTTTCAGTATATAAAACTTAAAGTTTGCGTTATTATTATTATTATTATATCAATCTAAATATGATTCTCCTATTCGAAAATCGTCCTATTCTGTTGTTCCAATAATGAAGCATTTTGATCAGAGGCCAATTTCATAATTATTTTCCTCTTGATTCTCTTAAGTTGGAAGTATATACATATACAGAGAAATAGAAAAGTAAAGCTTGGTAGAGAATGTATGGTAGTGGCGAAGCCACATTAAAATTAGGTTTTATTCGTACTTTCTTAGACAAAAAATTATATTATTGAACTCTTTAACGAAAATTTCGACTCTGTCACTGATTTAGGGATGATGGGACCAATTTGACTAATTGGGAAAAAAAAATATTACAAGGCATGTGCTTTGAAAGGAGAAGTTTTATCATTTCCTTCCTTACTCTTTTCATTATTATGTAGCACAGATGAATCAATGAAGAAAGGACCATTCACATGCATGTGGCCACTTCCATTATTTGTAGCTTTTATTTATTACCTGTCACTCTTTTCTTTATTTATTTTCTACAAAAAAAGGTTTTCTCTTTCTCCAACTTTAATTTACAATTGAATATTCAGTAAACAAACGGTTCTTTATGATTCCAACTATTCACTTAACATTAAAATAGGTGTTTATTTATAATTTGCTTGTATTCTTCTCTTTCCAATCAGTGTGAGGCACGGATTACTTGAAAGGAATTTAAAAAAAAATGTTCTATTGTGTTAGGGAATTCAATCATTTGAAGGTGTAGTATAATTTTTCGATGATTGAAATTTGGTTCGACGCTAGGGAAAATGTGGCCATGGCATAAATTAAATTGTTAGTTCTTCTGTATTCAAAATAGTACCAGAAATAACAAAGAAAGAAACGAAATTATATAAAACTATTTGAGTCTACAAAATTCATTGTGTGTTCTTCAGAAATTTAATCCCCTTACTGTACCCGAGATTGTGGATTATTTACTCTCAAGATAAAACAGATAACCTATTATAAAAGTAGCGGTACTTCAAACTTTTGTAATTTCAGCGAACTCAAAATTTGTCAGAAAATATATGCAGAAGAGGAGGAAATTAAATGTATGGAACAAGCATGACATCTTTTTGGGAAAGAGAGAATAAATAAAATCTTGTTTTTTCTCTATTCTAACCAATGAGGGAAAACTGACTCTTCATTTTCCATTTACTAGGTTCGCTCCATATTTTCTTATTCTCCCAATCTTCATCTCTCATTTCACATCTTAAGCACAACATAATTTATGTCTACAATTTAGAGAAATACAATGATGATTGATAGACAATGAAGTAGGGACTTGAAGCTAAATGTCTTTTAAGTTCATGCACGATTTCAGAGAAGACAGAAGAGGTGGACCAAAAATACACGAGTCAAAATAAAGACTCAGAAAACAAATGGTTTATGGAACCAAATCCACAAAATCTAATGACTAAACATGTGGTGTGAAGGTGTTTTCTTAGTGTTAGGAAATTTTGGGGCATCAATACTAGATTTGAGTCCCACCTTATAATCTTTTTAACTTTGCACTTAGTTATATTTGGGGGGGCCTGTGAATTATGTTGTAAAAAGTATGCCATATGCTATGTTGGGTACCCCATCAGAAAGTTTAGTTGTAGACCTTAGTGCATAAAATCGTTGAATTTTTGGACTACTAAGACATGTCTATTATTAATAACTTGGACGCATTCTTTATGTGTCCATAGAATAGAACAAATAAATACAGAAACAAAAGGCACAATTTTTAACATAAGTTTTCTGTTATTTGTGGGTTTTCTTGTTAAAACACACTTTAGACAAAGCTGCAGCAGTATTTCACAAGCTTCAGCTTTGTGTTGTATTTAATTCAAATGGAAGACAGTTTGTCAACTTTAGCTTTACTGGATATTGAAGATACGTCTTTACGAGAAACGTGTGATTAACTTTTCTTTTATTGTGGTGGGGGGG
>JBCEWC010008463.1:0-19932 GCA_038996855.1 Solanum aculeatissimum | reverse complement strand
TTGTTATTGCACCTCACTTCAAAAGCTTCCTTGAAGTAACACTTCTTTCCTATTCCAAATGGATAAGGAATGGTTACATTGCCGCATCTTTCTTGGCAGCCAGGCTTTCGCGAAGATGATACTGCTGATGATGACCATATTCTTATAGCTGAAACTCGCGTTAACGTTGTTGCTTCAGAAAGCAGCAACATAAGAAGAATGAAAAATGACCACATGGTAATCTGCATCTTCATGTATACTGGTATGCACATCATATCTTATAATGGAACAATCTCTGTGATCAGACAAGACATGGTGACACTTGATCTCACCGAGGACATGAAAAGAGGACATGACTTTTCTTTGTTTTCGTATCTAGTGTATTCTGCTTATGGATTTTTGAGATGAGAGTTTCCCCGAAACAGCTTCTCTACCTCTATAAGGTAGTGGTAAGGTGTGCGTACATTTTTACCTTCTCCAAACTCCACTTATGAGATTCCATTCGGTATGTTATTATTGTTGTTATACATTATACTATTCAAATAGAAGCTGCTAAGGCTTCCCCACTTGTTGACAAATGAAGAAAAGTAATTACTTTACAGGTGCAATCCAAGTGTTTTTGCTTATTTTTAGGGACTAAATTATTGTTGTTTCATTAAAAAATGTAAAGAGAAATAAATAAAAGCTCTTCATAGGTTAAAAAAATAGAAAAGCAGTTGTTGTGCATTCTCTTTTGATAAAGTCACTCAATTCTTTGTGCTTTCTTTAATTGTGGTGGGTGGATATTTGATTGGGAATGGTACTTTAATTTTTATTCTTTTTGTTTCTTAGTTGGTGTTGGGTGTCCGAATTGATTCAAATTTGAGGCTACAAATATTTGACTATGAACTTCGTTGTTATTATATTTTTATATTATTATTCTATTAGTCTACTAATCTGATTCGGATGAACCCCTAACCATAATACAACGCATTTTGATTTTCTATTTTTATCTTTTTAGATATCTACAACCTTCAAGCTAGGATTTCGATTTGTTTGATTGATTTTTGACTTTAAAACGGAGTATAAAAAAACATTTTTAAAAAATACTTTTAAATTATGTAGTCTTAAATTAAAGATACATAAAATTATTTGTTCTATGACTTCTAATATTTATTCAGATAATCTTTTAACTTTTGTCCAAAACTGAGTTCTGTTCGATGAGAGCCTGAGATATTGTGGTTTAAATTTTAAACAACCCATTATTCACTATTTAATTGAAACCAAGAAAAAAAGTGACTTTTTGAGATAATAGCTCGATGATCATATGAGAAATCAACCCTTTTTTATAAACGATATCCCACAGATCTTCTCCCTCGTAAAAAACGCAGAGGTGTTGGCACAATTGATTTGCTACAACATTCATGATAACAACAATATACCTATTGAAATCTCACTATTTCACTAGTGGAGTCTTAAAGAGAGTAGAGTGTACGCACACACCTTACCCCTACCTTGAAAGGTAGAGAGGTGATTTCCGATAAGGCCTTCAGCTAAAGAAAAAACATATCAAAGCAGATCGAAAAAGACAAAAATCATGATGAGTTGAGTTAATGCAATGTACAAACCAGATTTACCAACTGAATCCATCATCACTACAAGCACATCTAAACATGATTCTCCCAACCAATGAAGCTATAGTCACTATATCATGCAACACTTTACTATTGAAGTATTTAACAAAACTTGAGGAGTTTATTGGTTTTCTTTTCCAAAATACCCTACAAAATGATGGTAATATGATAATAAAAAGTAAACAAGAATGACTTAAGACACATCTGCAACTGCTTCTGCCCAAAGAGACTTGTTTAATCCAGCTTCACTGAAGAGAACAAGTAATGTACAAACCAGAAAGAGGAAAGGAACCCGACTGTGCCTGTCGCGAGCATGATGGCAAGGACCATGAAGAGGGAATATCCAAGGTAAAGGGTAGCGGAAACAGGACCGCTCAAGCTCTTGAGATCAAAGATTAGATAGTTGATGGAGTAGAGGAAAATGTATATAGCAACTGAACCGGAGGCAAAGAAGGATTTCCACCACCATTTCCAGTCCTCCACACAAAGATGCATGTAGGTCAGAACAAGAGAGACTTCAGCACAGACGACGACGAGAAGGATCATGACAATGAGGAGGAAGCCGAAGACATAGTAGACACGACCCATCCAGAGACTCGACATGATGAAGAAGAGCTCAATGAACAGAGTACCGAAAGGAAGGGTGCCTGCACCCAAAACTAAAAGCCAAGATGGATATTTTTGTGGTGGGATTTCACGAGGGATCTGGTTGGTTCGGACTGGGTATTCAATGTGAGGAGCCTTTGCCCCAAAGTAACCACCGACAAGCGTTAGAGGAACAGAAATGCAGAACCAAAGTAAAATGAGGACGACAAACAGAGAAAATGGAATCGCTCCTGTGCTGTGACTACCCCATAGCAGGAAGTTCAATGTGGTTAGAATGAGAAAAGCAATTCCGGGGAAGAAACAAGCAGCTTTCCACGAGACTGAAATCCATCCCTTGTGATCGCCACAGAAGATTGTCCTCCAGAGCCGAACAGCGACATAACCAGCTGCAACACCAAGAATCATATAAAAGAATAGCATACCGGTAATCAATGTTCCACGAGAAGCCGGAGACATAAATCCAAGGGCAGCAAACATAATAGTAACAACACCCATCCCTAAGATTTGAACTCCATCTCCAACCATTGCACACAAAAGTGCTGGATTACTTGGAGCCCTGAACACATCACTCACCACAAGTTTCCATCCGGACAACTCCTCATTCATCTGTGCTTGAGCCTCTTTGTCAAGTTCCTCATACCTTGTCAGATCCCGCCTGATAGTTCTCAAGAAGATTACAAGCACAATTCCAGCCAAGAAAGTAATCACCATAAGGGAGTTAAGGATAGAGAACCAGTGCACCTTCGCACCTTCCATCTTCAAATAAGCATCCCATCTTGATGGCCACTTGATGTCGCTTTCCACAAAGTTCACCTCGTAAGTAAAAGACATGGGCTCATTTTCTTTAATAACCATGGCAACAGTTGTAGGGTCGCACTTAATTGGGGTCGGGTATTTATTGTACATTTTCAAGTTCTTCGCTGAATCAGGGGCATGCTGAACACTACAAGGAACAACCTCAAACCCAACAACCATATAACCAGGTGCCTCAGATCCATCCTTCCTAACTGTTGAGATTACCACAGCTCCATCCCCAGTCCCCATAACCTGAGCTACATTGGTCTCTTCATACTTGTGAACAAGAACTGTAAACTTCAAGTGATTAAACACGTAATACGCATCTTGAACCTTGATCCCAACCGGATAACCAGTCCACCGCAAGAAATAACCTTCCTTCCTTGTATATCGAATAGCAGGCAAATTATCAAGAATCAAATTCACTTGATACATCTCATCAATCCTCTTCTTCAAATGCTTAAACTCCTCACCAGACAAAGGTTTAGTTTGACACACAAAAATCTCAGTCTCATTAGTATACATCTTAAACTTATAAGGAGAATTCTCAATTCTATCACCCATAAGAAGCTCACCAAGATTCTCAGCACTATCCTTCACACCCTCTTGGGGTTGGCAAAAAGGCAAACTATAGTAACTATAAGGCAACTCAGTGTCAATTGATGTCAATGAATTGACCTTAACATTCAAAAAATCACCAACCCCATATTTGTGAGGGTAACTTCCAGGCAGATAAAACCCATAACCCAACTCAAACACCAAGCAGATTAACAAAACCCAAATCTTGAATTTGTCAAAAGATCTCATTTTTAGTGGTTTATTGATCAGATCTGGATGACCCAGATCCGGAACTGTAAGTAAAATGCCAAAATCAGTGGAATTTCTCAACAGGGTTTAACAAAACAATAAGAAAAATCAATGGTCTTGGGATCAGATAATGCAGTTTTAATTACTAGTAAACAAGTAAGAATTGCAAAAGAAGAAAATCAAGATATGCAGAGATATAACTCACCTCCAAAAGGGGATTTCTGAGGTCTACAATGGAGAGTTTGTGGAGTGACAGTGGAAGAAGCAAGAGGGATCCAGACGGTAAGAATTTATATATATTCCGATTTCCTCGTCGGTGGGAGATTTTGGACAGACTTTGGGGCCCTCTAGAAGGAAAAATGACTTATGTCCTAATCATCAAACCAATTTGGGGGTTTGGGAGGATGGGGTGAGGGTTGAGGGCACTTGATTAATTCAATGAGATAAAATATCATATGTAATACTTTTAGCAAATTATATCGAATAGATAATTTGCACCAGATAAGTTTGGTGCAACAAGCTCGACTCAAAAAATAAATTTTTTACTCAACTAATTTCTTACATTTTAATGTCTAATGTAAGTGATTTATTTTCACATTCAAACCATGTAATTTTAGTAATCTTATTGTAATTTATGAATGTCTATTCCTAATTTCTTTATATATATAAATACATTGAATGTCTATTTCTTTATATTCTTGTGCTTTGAACCATCTAAAGCCTATAAATGGAATGTTTTTACCAAGTAAAAAAAGATGAATTAAGTTTGGGTAGTAACAAATCATACACTTCTTTTTACATATAATTTGACAGGAAATAAATGGGAAAAAAATAATTTTTTACTTAATAAGAGAGATAATATTTCGAATAAAGATATTCGAAATAAGGTGAAAGTGATCATTAAAAAGTGTTTGAAAGGTTAATCATGATGGACTCAAAAGTGAATATATATATATACACACATCTGAGTTCGAGTCTAGGCTATAGCAACTCATATTTTTTATATGGTGTTTGTGCATCTAACTTTGTTGTTAGTAATTGTCATATTAAAGATGGTAGTAGTATTCATTTCGTGTTCAAATCTTGAGGAGGGATAGAAATACATTAAAGAAGTATCGAAGAAGGTGGTTAGACAAGTTATGATAAAATTTAAAGTTTATCAAGGACGTGAGGATATGAAAGTCAAGAATTAAGCTAGAATGTTAGTTAGTAATCAAATAGTCAAGTGTAGTCTGATTTTTCTTATAGTGTTCTTTTTTGTCGCAAAAACATTAAACTAATCAAGAAATTCATATTTGTCAATCAAGAAATTCATATTTGTCAATCAAGAAATTTGGCATAGTAACATACAACCCAATGCCTAAAATACATTTTCCTTTTGTTTAACCATCCAATCTCGAGTTCTTAACCATTCCAATCTCAGGTTCTTAATTATTCCAGTCTCAAGTTCAACTAATCCAGATTCACCACGCGCAAGGCTCCACCACTAAATGGACCTAAAGAAAAGCTTAGTACGACTTTCCACAGTGTATCAAGCTTCCAGCTCCCAAGAAGATACCAAAAATGACAGCACTTCCCAAAGTAGTTTGTCCAATGTATCTAATTTTCATTAGGTCAGGAACCTTGTATCTAACAGCCTCATATATCCCATAAACAGCACCAACAGAGCCACCAATCACACTGCCGCCGGCCACCCCCGCCATCACATGCACCAGGCAGTTATCTCTCGCTATCTCTCTCTCTCTCTCTCTGTTGTTTCTCTCCCTTCAGTGGTGAGTGAAAGAGTTATCACTCTCTTTTTATTCTATTCTTCAACATTTTATTATCTATTATTCTCTTCGCTTTGAATGGAAAAAATAATTTTTTACTTCATAAGTGAGAGATGGTATTTCAAATAAAGATATTTGAAATAAGGTGAAAGTGACCATTACGATAGATAAGATGAGAGGAGGACGTTGAGATGATTCAAACAGAAGAAGATGAGATGATATGCATACGCTTTAATGAAAAAGTGTTTGAAAGGTTTATCATGGTGAACTCAAAAGTGCATATATATATATATATATATATATATATACACACACACACACACATATCTGAGTTCGAGTCTAGGCTATAGCAACTCATATTTTTTATATGGTGTTTGTGCATTTAACTTTGTTGTTAGTAATTGTCGTATTAAAGATGGTAGTAGTATTCATTTCGTGTTCAAATCTTGAGGAGCGATAGAAATACACTAAAGAAGTATCAAAGAAAGTGATTAGATAAGTTATGATAAAACTTAAAGCTTATCAAGAACATGAGGATATGAAGGTCGAGAATTAAGCTAGAATGTTAGTTGGTAATCAAATAGTCAAGCGTTGTCTGATTTTTCTTATAGTGTTCTTTTTATTATTATTACTTTTTTTTTCTTTTTTGTAAACTAGATTTTTCTTTTAATTTTGTCGCAAAAATATTAAACTAATCAAGAAATTCATATTTGTCAATCAAGAAATTTGGCATAGTAACATACAACCCAATGCCTAAAATACATTTTCCTTTTGTTTAACCATCCTGTCTCGGGTTCTTAACCATTTTAGTCTCAGATTTTTAATCATTCCAGTCTCGAGTTCGACTAATCCAGATTCACCAAGCTCAAGGCTCCACCACTAAATGAACCTAAAGAAAAGCTCGGTACGACTTTCCACATTGTATCAAGTTTCCAGCTCCCAAGAAAAGACTAAAAATGACCGCACTTCCCAAAGTAGTTTATCCAATGTGTCTAATTTTCATTAGGTCAGGAACCTTGTATCTAACTACCTCATATGTCCCATAAACAGCACCAACAGCCCCACCAATCGCACCACCGACGGCCACCCCCACCATCACACACGCCAAACAGCTATCTCTCACCATCTCTCTCTCTGTTATTTCTCTCCCTTCAATGGTTAGTTAGAGTTATTACTCTTTTTTCATTCTATTCTTCAACGTTTTATTATACTCTTCGCTTTGATTATTGTATTATTTATTGTTGTTACTATTCTTTTCTCCATTATTTTCATCATGCACCATCCATGAAACTTTAATATCATACTTTGAACTCTAATTTTTAAACATTTTTGGGAATCTTCTTTCAATATTTACCATCTCCTGTAAAAAGGGTCATATCACTAGGACACTTATAAATGAACCATAAAAACGATAACCACACTTCAACACTCCAAGAAGATGAAAACTCAAAGAGTTCTATGGTTTATAATCTAGATAATTTGTCCAACATAAAAATGCCTACAGAAGGGCAAGGTTGTGTACACGCCACTTTCTCGACTTTCAAAAGGTAGGGGTAAGACAACATACACTCCACCCTCTCCGAAAGATTAGCCTTCAGAAGATAGGGGTAATGTTGCGTACACGCCACCCTTTTCAGACCACTGAAATAGGCTTCAGGGCAACTTACAAAGTTCAACTAATTAGTCCAACCATAGTAGAACATATAACATAATCTACATCAAGATGGGAAATATGAACATTTTTTGTCCCTAGTTGAAAGATGATTAAGGTGATTTCTTCTAGCTTTTGGCACCTAAGCCTTGGGATTTAGGACGTCTAACAGCAACTAGGGGATTGGTTATGCCTTGTGAACTTCTTCCAAGACCCATGCCTTCAACAAAACCCATCTTGGCCATCATCTTTGATCCAAACCCCTTTGTGTGTCTCTCAAATCCTGCAAATCCAACAGATGACTCCTCCCTGATGGATTTCCCGCTTCTACCGGTGACTTCAGCACCCGGGACAGATGATTTGGGTAGAACATCCTTCTTAGCTGATGATCTACTACTTGTTTCTGGAATTTCAGCTCCTAATCCAAGAGCTTTTGGCCGCTGGCGAGCTTCGATGGGCTCTGAAATGCCCTGTCCATCTTTACCTAAACCTTTACCTTCTTGATAACCCATTTTTGCCATCATTTTCGAGCCAAAACCTGTGGTGTGCATCTCGAATGCACCATGTTCGATTGAGTTGGTCACAACCTTTGTTTCATGGAGGGTGGTGGTTGTCTGGGTTGTTTCAATTGATTTCTCCTCAACTTCTGTCTCAGAACGCATGATACCACTTGAAACAAAGGAGACAGGAAGAGAGTAGGAGACTGTTTTCTGGTCCCTTCTTTTCTTGCTGCCGTCCTTTTGCCCACGTGGATTTATCGGTGTTTTGAACAATTTGCTTGGGCCAGATTGTCCACCACTACCCTTTGAGGAGTTTTTGACTGTGAAAACAGAATCCTCATCACCAGCTCCTATCAACTGAATGGTCAAAAAAAGGGAAATCTCCTTGTCAGACAGAAACATGCATCTTTACAGAATGTTTGTGAAAGGAATATATTATGTAAAACAAATAATAGAAGTCTTCGGTAGACTGGAAGCATTAACAAAACCTTAACCAAACAAATTCTATCACTGGCAGATGGCATAGCTGTATGCTGTGTCTTGGTAACTGTCACAAACCTGGAAAAACGGAACACAGATGACTTCAACGAGTACAGTTTTCTTCCTGTTGCAGTAGTACATCTAAGATATACATCCAAAACAGTCAAAACAAAACAAATGGAGGTGCACAAGCCACATATAATAGATGCAAAAGTCGGTTTACAATTACAATATTCTCTAAAAAGCTTTTTCCATTACTAATATTCACATCTTAACGTAAAACACCTTCTACCTGTAGAATAAACCATCAAAATAACCATAATTGTCGGAACTAAAGGCCAACAGAACACATCTATTTAGGGCCTCGAAAATAAATAATGTCAGAATATTGCAATTCATTTCTTCTTAATTAAGAAAGTTTTGGAACATCAGGAAATACATCTGTAATTATACGCCTTCTCTTTTATACATTCTTTACATGTTAAATGAAAGTTCTCCTCTTGATTATCCCTGAAATTCACATCTGAAAGACAAAGGGAAAAAAATCCTACCTCTTCTTGCCAGAACCTTGACAACTGCGTCGCAGGCGATATATTCCTGCTAATCTCTGAACCTGTGCATGTTCAGCACTGAATGTCAAAACAAGTGAAGTAGTTGAACTCATAGAAGACACTCGAATGAATGACAATTAATTCCTTCCTGTTGCAAGCTATTGTCATAAAGTCAGTTAGTCATAACTAAAAATGGTGAACTTGCACCTTAATTATTAAAGCAATGTCCCTTTTTTCATAAGAAAGGGCAAAATAAGATCAGATGAATAAAATATCACTATGCAGCAAACATTTACAGCTTGCCAGTACAAAGAAGCCAGCACAAGAAGAATCCAGAATATCATATTAAGAAGTTTTTCTTTGTTATATGACTTTCTTCCTAAATTATTTTCCACTATAAATGAGATAATAACTACTTGAGTGAAACAGCAGAAGTATTACATTGGCACTTAATGAAAGTTGTTTTCAAGGTATGTTGAAAATAAAGATGAGAAGTTACTGGATTACACGTAGATAGGTAAAAAACTTGATTTCCTGAACATAGAAAGGACACAACACTAACCTGTGAACAATCACGTGAATGCATAGGTTGTAAAGATAACATATCAGCTCCATCCAAAACCATCTGGTGCAGTTTCTACATTTAAAGAGTGGAAGGAAAAATCAATAAAAAGGGCAAAAAAAAAAAAGATCATAGCTTTTGCATAGATCTACTCAACATCAGTTTGGTTTCTTTGATTTTGATGCACTGTATTTTTACGATAGACTATGGTACTCGGAAGATGATGATTTCAATGACAAAGCAACAAAGGGGTTCCCCACCCAATACACACTGTCAAGATATACATAGCTCTCCCAAGGTAGGGAGAAAGCAGTTTTTTTAGTAGCTAAAGAGCGCAACTATAAAAGTCAAAATCAACTACAAAATTAGCCAACTTAAAGCCAGCAATTGTGACTTGTCTTTGTTCCAGAGAAACTAGCAAACTGACTCAACTCAAAAGGAAATAATATGAAAAGGAATATAATGTAACTCAATGAACATCCAATTGCAACTTCACTTTACACCATTATCATCTGCTCACCTAACTATTAAACCAGCTGAACAAAACCATAAATACAAAGAGGTAAAAAAAGACATCAATAGAAGAAGTTATGTTTCATGTCAAGCAGATAGGTGATGTATAAAAACCAAGTGATGAATTATCAAGAACTTCACATTACTGATACTTCAATGTTTGGGCAGGAGAACCCTGTTTTATATTTCATTTAAAAACTTTTTCCTGATCCGGAATCTAACAAGGGGAACTGTCTAATTTGATTGGAACCTCCTACAAAACTACAACCCCCTACCAACAAATATTTGCAATAAAATTTGATTATACAACTATCGGCAGTACATCCGAATTCGCTTATGACCTGGTTCCAACTTACAGATCAACTACAACAACAACAATATACCCAGTGGAATCCCACAAGTGGGGTCCGGGGAGGGTAAAAATGTACGCAGACCTTACCACTATCTCATAGAGATAGAGAGGTTGTTTCCGGAAGACCCTCAGATCAACTATACAAAAAAATCAACATAGAGACCGGACGAATATACAGACTTCAGGACAAATATGTTGACCTAAACATACCAGAGAGCTCAAAACTGAGATACCCAATTCTTTTCTTAAGAAAAAGGAAATAGATGAGATCATTTTTCATACTACTATGTTTCTCACTGACAAATAAATTCAGTGGAACAGAAAAAAAAAAATCAAACAAAAAAACGTCTGCATCTAAACACGGATCTGCATAGGAGCATAGGCAGTTCAAATGATCAAGCTGTATTGCTGGGGGAGGACAATTCAAGCTCTTACTGAATTTATCTTCTGAAGATCAACACCTCGATGGAGCATTCTCTCTCGACGCTTCAAAGCCATCATCTCCTTGCGATGTTTCTTCTTAGCACCTGAAAACATAAGCTAGGAGTATATACAGTGGAGTTGAAGACACATGGTCAATACACAAAATAAAAGGTGAACAGAGAAAACAACGAAAGCAAAAGCACAGAGAGAGAATTCCAGGGGAACTTTATCCTCTTCCAGTACAAGAGAGTTATAGTTACATGTACTTGAAATTTAATGGCTAAGCATAAGCAAATTTAAATAAAGACAAAGCATATTGTCGCAACTCACTATAGGACAGATATCTTTACCTGGAAACCTCCCGAAATTTTTACTCTTTTGAGACTCAAACGGCCATGACTGAGGAAATTTAGCAGTATGTTTCTTTTTCCCTGAAACTGTTCTCGGGTCCTTTACAAACATAAGGCCATCCAAATCAGATCCCTGGGCTTGCTTGGCAGGAGTAGATTTCTGACCTCCTCGGTACTTTCTTTCTTTTTGAGGCTTCTTCATTCCATACTCCCTAGAGGCTTCCTGAAGACGAATCCCACCCAACTTCTCTACGGTTTCATCTAAGCTATCATCAGAACAGCTACTAGGAACTTGTCTGACCAATTGTTTAACATCAATTACTTTGCACAATCCACCAGTTCCTTCATAATAATCTGCAGCAACCTCTTCATCAATATCTGAATCACTATCAGATGAGCCATCACTTTCAGATAATCCATCAGATTCTTCTGATTCTGACGAACAAGAACTTCCATCATCAGATGAAATGTCTTCATCATCACCATTACTTTCCTCATCTGATAAGTCTCGAGTATGTAGTCTAAGCCCTCCAATAGACAAAAATCCCTCATTTTCCACAGAAGATGGCATCTCAGCTGGCAGGTGATCACCCATCTTGATACTGGAAGCACCAAGGAAGCCACCATCAGCATCCATATCCTCATCAGAGAATGAGGACTCAAAAGAAGGATTTTCCTTCTCATCCTTGGATGAGAATCCAACTCCTCCATGTGTTATTTCTGCTTCTTCATAGAATCCCAATCCCTTGTGTGAACTTTCATCCAGTGAGAAACCAGCACTATAGTCACCAGTATAGTCAGCTTCATGAGAATCTTTATTTTGTCCAACATCTAGAGATAAAGGGGTTGTGCAATCATAAATACATCCCTGATTTTGAGGTTCCTTATTTGGGCCTTCATCTACGAAAGCAACAATTTGAGTTTCCTTTGTATCAACCAAAAGAATAGGATGTTCCCTATCCAACTTGTCATCTTTTACTCCTCCACTGTGTACTGCATCTGAACATATCTGGAAAAGACACAGATAATTTCATCAGCAATGCATATTATTGCATTCTTTTAAAAGAAGGTAACAGATTTTCTATAAATAAATAACTAGCCCTAAGCACAGAGATCGTAATGCAAGTTTTTTGTTTTATAGTTGGACTAGTAAACTCGTCCGCGCTTTGCGCAGACCTCATTAGATCTACTAAATAATCTTTTCATTAGTATCTTGATAGTCAAACATTTTAGAAAATATTAGCATCAAAACCAAATAAATTACATTTCAACTTATAATCCAATACCAATATTTTTAGCATTTAAATAAAGTTGACTTTGTATAATCTATTCAATAAATATTTCTTTAAAAACGTGTAAAGAAAGAAAAAGAATTTCAAGAAAATTTGCTCTTTGTTTGTGCATGCGTAATAAATTCTAAACTACTATATTCTTAGGATGAAATTAAATTATTCATAATTCTTTCTTGATGGAGTTCTCTTTCCTCGTTTGATCTAGATTTTTCTTTCCTTTCTTTATTGCTTTGTTTTTCTTTCAAGTGGAGACACAACAACAAAAAGAGTAAAAGAGGGGGAGGGGAGTGTATGATTGTTCTACCTAATTGTTATCTTATTCCATTTCCTTCTCTTTTTTTAACCTTTTTCTCTCTTTAGTTAATCATTTTTCTTCTTGAGGTGATCTTTAGATAATGTGAACTAAAGAATAAGAAGTAGAGGAAAAAATAAATAAGCAATAATTAAATAAAATCGGAATTCACACTCCCTAACTTTTATAGCACGTCATATACAACTAAAATCCGTAGAGTGAGATACATATAACAGATTTCAAGTCATATTTAACAAATTAATTTGTCTCAAAAACTGACATCTTTCACAAGTTACCTTTTTTTTTTTTGACGACAAGGGGAACCCGCAGCCACTACCCTTGGGTGCGCACAGGATAAACCCCCACTCCTATGCAATAGCTCGCAAACCACACAGGAGAGGTAACCCGCACTAGGTAAGCCCGGTGCGACGAGCTCGACCCAAATGGCAAACCCCTTGCTTTCGCTGGCAAGGGGTTTCAAATTTGAGACCTCCAACATGAAAGTCTAAAGCCCAAACCATCGGACCATCCCGAAGGGTTTTTACAAGTTACCTTTTCTCAAAAAAAACTTACATCTTTTAGAATCTATTGCCCATAAAATAATAAAAGTAGATTTTAGTTTGGTGAAAATCTTCTCCAGTATGTTGAAATATCATATCAGCACAATACAAGTAATCAACAACAACAACATACCCAGTGAAATCTCACAAGTGCGGTCTAGACAAGCAATCCAATAAGAATATTATATATGCATTGTTAAAATAATGAGACGCTAAACTTAACTACAAGACTAATTTTTAATCTAACATGAATCTAATATGGAATATCCAAATGTTGAAGTTAAAAGAATAGTAATGTAATAATTACCACTGCCTCCGTCCCATTTTATGTGGCACCCTTTGACTAGGCACGGTGTTAAGAAAAAAAGGAAGACTTTTGAAACCTATAGTCTAAACAAAAGGAAGACTTTTGAAACCTATAGTCTAAAACAATTCTTAGATATTTGTGTGGTTGAGAATCATTTCATTAAGAGTAAAAGGAGAATTTTAAAGTTAAATTATTTCTAATTACAGTAAGGTCACATTCTTTTTGAGACAGACTAAGGAAAGGGTACCACATAAAATGGGACAAAGGAAGTATTACAGAATGAAGAAAAACAAGAAGCAGCAAATTGTGATATACCAAAACTATTAGTACTCTCTTATCTAATAAAACAAAAAACTCTATAGGAAATCTCCAGTCTGAAATTGTTGCTTGTAGCAACTAAGCAAGATGAGAATAATCACTAACAACAATTAATAAGCTTAGGAATGAATTTCAAATTAGTTCACAGAAGATCGTATTCATCAAAATGAATTAGCTCCTGAAATCCGTGAGCGTATTCATCAAAATGGCCGTTGAATTAATTCATCATTGATTACATGAACGGGTTCCTTATAAAAGCAGATATAACAGGAAGTAGGAAAAGTAATTTGTGAATGAAGTGTGCAAGTAGCAACCTGTTTATATTGTGAACACCATAGAGCTTCTTTGACCGTCGTTACTGTTTAAGTTACTTGGGATCTATCATATTTTTATTTTAGTGAAAGAAGAATCAAGCATATTGCACAAATATCTTAGCTTGGGACTTATCCAAAGCTTCTCTCATTCTAGTTTGGAGCCTATGAGGCTATAAAAATTTATAGGATAGGGGAGGTGAATTCTTTTGACATTCATTTGAAGAATATCAATCACGAAATTCAAATTTGTAACTGATACAAAAACCAGACGACACATTTTTTTTAGTTAATTAGAAAAAAGCAAAGGGACATGAGACTATCAGATAGTTTGTGTTTATTTTCTTTTTATGAGTTAGAGTGTTAATTCGGTTATGCACGTAAAAGATGTGGGAGTCATGGATGTTATTAAGGTTATTAATTAGTTCCTAAAAATAGAAGTTAAAGAGATCAAGAAATGTGAGTTATATAGAATGATTTTTTAGAAATAGTTAATACTATTGAGTAATTTTTTTTGATAACCGAGAAATCCATTTGTGGCCCGCCCTTTAGACCAACCACAGCCTTCTAAACTCAGTGGATAATGGGCCCGCCCCTCTACCCTTCGCCACTATTGAGTAGTTATTTTAAGAGGTGACTTTTCAATTATTTTTTAAATCAGCACATCTGTGAGAAAAATAAAGATTTTAGTTTCTTTTTATGAGTTAAAGTGTTAATCATGCACGTAAAAGATTTGGGAGTCATGGAAGTTATTAAGGTTATTAATTAGTTCCTAAAAATAGAAGTTATAGAGATCAAGAAATGTGAGTTATATAGAATGTTTTTTTAGAAATAGTTAATACTATTGAGTAATTGTTTTAATAGGTGACTTTTCAATTAATTTTTAAAATAGCATACTGGTGAGAAAAATAAAGAAGAAGTCAAAAAATTGAGAAAAAAGATAAATGTAATTGGAGGCCAGAGAGAGGTGTCACATCACTTTGTCTATGTTTAGCTTTATATTTTTAAAAAGATAAATGTAATTAGAAGACATTGAGAGATGTCACATCACTTTGTCTATGTTTAGCTTTATATTATATATAGATTTGTAGCAGGCATAATTTAGTGAGGTAAAAGTGTGATTCATTCTATTAACCCTTTAATAGTTAGAGGGACCTTGGCAGGTTTATATTATATATAAATTTGTAGCGGGCATAATTTAGTAAGGTAAAAGTGTGATTCATTCTATTAACCCTTTAATAGTTAGAGGGACCTTTGCCTAAAAATGGATGCATGTCCACATGTGAGGTGTGAACAATGACAATAGTATACCATAGTCATAAGCTGGAAACAAATAAGGGGGCATCAAAGTGGTGAGCTATGACAATGGTTAAAGAGACTAACATAGCAAAGTTAAGAAATAATGGAGCATGCTATGATATTGTTAGAAACGCATTTTGCAAATTGTGGCAATCTAAGTGGCTCGAACTCCTGGTGCCTGATACTGGTATGGATCTAGAGGTTGGATCCTCTATGATCTAAATTTTAAGATTTGGGGATATAGATCCATGTATGGATATGGGTGCAAGGATTTGATTCAAAATATCTAAAAATAGTCATGAAACCTAAAATTATGAGATATTATGAGGATTTCTTGAGAAGAAAATATTGATCAAAAGGAAAATCCTAGAAGTACATAAAAGGAAAGGGAGCGACAACAGAAATATATATATACAAGGTATCCCATTTTTTTCAATTTCACCTTAGTTCTTGTTTTGATTATAGATATCATTGAATCTGTCCAAATTTTCTCCTAGAATCTGGTCAAAGGTACCCAAAACCTGTTGATCAAATCGGGTACCGATTCCACACCCACAACCAATTCGTGTTGACATGGGTGCGGCACCGAAAGTGAAGAGTCTGAGCAACTTAGGTGGCAATTTTGTCAGAAATTTACCATAAGAGGGATAAATAGCCCAAAACTAAACTCCCTACTTGATCAATTTTAAGGAAAACTAATCCTTACACATAATGGGCAGATAATCTATAACAATCCCAAAACAAATACTCATAGCATCCAAACCCATCAGAGGAAATATGCAGAAAATCCAAATGTTCTAGTCCTTTTTCCTTATCATGACGAATTTCTTATCATGACGAATTTCCCGTCTTTAGCCAATATCAACAGAGATCAACCAAATATTTGATGAAGATCCAAATTACTAAGCTAGAATTCGTGTTCAGAACTAAATTATTAACTAAACGGAAAAGGGACAAAACTCAAAATAGAGCACATATACCTTCCATTTGTTTGTGTACTCAGAACTACCCCACCCGTCTAACTATTGGATCACATATACCCTCCCTTTTAACGGACTGCCACTTCTCACTATGTGGTGTTCGACGTGTAAAAAAGATGCCATGTGGCTAAGAAGACAAATGTGGATTAACCACCCACCCATTAACTATCCCGACTTCCCCCACCATTTAGAACCCTAATTTCAGTTCTTATCCCATTTCATCAAAACGCTTTCTTCCCCCACTAAATTTTAAAGCAATGTCAGAATGCTCAATCTCGGTATAGATTCATCATAATGATATTCAAAGATGGGGAAAAAATCTAGCCCAAGCTTCCAAATTTTATATGGATGAAAAAGGGAACAGAATAACGAAAACAACAGCATTAGGATTGATTTTACTTAGACAAACTGAACATACTAGACTATAGCAGACAAATAATTGCTGGAGCTATTTGACAGACTAGATAAGGAGTACTACACTTTTGTCCCAAATTAATTGGTGTTGACAGACTGCATATTGTTGTTTTATCTATTGTATTTCACAAGCAGCTATAATGGTTTCCTGATACTATACCTCGTTAATGAAATGAAGCACAGAGAACACAATGCCTTAACGAGAACCACGGAGCAGCCAACTTACATATCCTCAAAAGCAGCACTATCAAGTCACTCTCAGGGTGGTGGGATTAGCAAGAAAAATCGTGAATTGATAAAACATTCTGACATCACTTCAAAATTTAGTGGGAAAGAAATCTTTTTGAAGAAATGAAATTAGGGATGTAAATGGTAGAGGAAGTTTGGGCATTTAATAGGTGGGTGGTTAATCCACATTTGTGTGCTTAGATGGACAGCCATGTGGCACTTTTTTACACATCGAACGCGAGTAGTGGCAGTCCGTTAAAAGGAACAGTACGTGTGATCCAATACTTAGACGGGACGGGAGGGGTAGCTTTGTGCTCAAAAACAAACCAAGGGTATATGTGCTCTATTTCGAATGGTTAGAGGATAGTTTTCACCCTTTTCCGTTAACTAAATAATCCTTTGAAATACAGCACTTCAACCCCAGAAACTATACCTCATTAGATGATGTATAGTTCCTTCTGCCGTTTGAAGGAATCTAGAACCTCAACTAGCTTTACAAATAAAACCCAACATATATCATCCCTAAAGATTCACCCTTTATACCTCTAACAACAATACAATGCAAAGATATAAAAGCATACCTAGTCAATGTTCCAACAACAATAATATACTCGGTGTAATCCCACATGTAGGGTCTGGGCATGTACGCAGACCTTACCTCTGCATTTGTGGGTAGGGAGGATGTTTCCGCTAGATCCACGGCTCAAACAAAGTGTAATCATCATTACCCAATGACCTTAAATTATACATTGTTTGATAAAAATTCAATCTTTGACAATAAAATAAACTTAAAATGCCTCTAAATCTACAAATAATACACTCTTAACCAACTCATTTAGAAATTACTGATCCTTGAAGAAAAATTCAATCTTTCACCATCATCCAAACATAAACGTACCACTGAATCTGCAGAAGGGTATACATAACTGATCGCATTTCCTCTGCTTTTCTTGGGTTCGCTTTTCGAACTCGAAGCATTCTTCGAGCTGCTACCAGCTGCATTGCGATTCCTCGAATTACCATTTCCACTTCCATTTTCACTCGTCAAATTTCTCCTCCCTAAATTCCCAAAAATCAAACTAGATAAATAAATAAACAAACAATTTCACTATAAATACATATATATACACAAATGATTCAGAGAAAACCTCTTGAAGGAGGAGAACTGAAATCTCCCCAATCAGATAAGACTCCGCCTTCAACGAACAAGCCCCGACCCGAATAAGTCGAGTTCCTGGGCTTCCAGGTTTTAGGTTTATTAGATCCTTTTCTGTTATTCCCTCCCATTTTTTAAGCTTCTAGTACGCCGGCAGTGTACGGTGTCGAAACGCCGTGGACGGCGGAGAGCGATGGAGGAGATCGGAGGTGAGCTCTTTCGATCGAATATTATAAAGGGAAAAAGGGTAAAGACAGTGAAGAGGTTGGATTCAGTGTGGTGAGGTGTATGTTTTTTTATGGTGAGTTTGAGCTTAAAATGTTGTACATTTTGAGGTACAAGTGGTTTATTGCATGGGGTTGAAAGTTATATAAATGCTAGCTGTGGGTGTTATGTTTAAATATAGAAAGAATTAAGAATCTACTCACAAGATATGCTAACATGCCTTGGAAGAAGCATAAAATAAAGTATATTTGGAGCTAAAAATAAAAAGAAAAGGAAAAGAAGAAATCATAGGAATTTTTTTATTTTTTTTTAATTTTGCAATTGGTAGTTCATGCCTATATTCGAATTCGACTAATTTAATTTACATTGCATAAGGCTTGTTGAAGGAGAAGATGTTCTTTGAATTAATATTTAATTCGATCATTTTGTCCAAGAGAAAGTTAACTTGAGTAAAAATTAGTGAGGACGCTTTAAAATTTCACAAGTGTCATAACTCTAACTCGTCGAAGACTCCTTCAACATGACTTTGTAGAACAAAATAATTATGAATCAGTGAGTACCACTACATCATTATATGCTCATAACTAAGAAAAGTTCATATGATTTGATATAATACATCGCTTAACAATGAAATGAGATGGGAAGTGAAAACTATTTTCCCCACACGAAGTTTGTGAATAAGTGATTGTCTGATAATGAGTGACTCACTTCAGGCTTCGCCCTTTAAGTGACAAGAGGGTGAGTCGCTCCAAGCGGAAAGCAATAGTGAATCCTGAACTTACCCACGAGTCATCGTTAGAATCTCGGGACGAGGCAAATTACAAAAAAAATAATAGACGTTTGTTGGATTCCAGCCTTACTTCTCCTTTGAGGGCCTATCCGAAAGAGGATCCAGTTCTTCTTAATCGTGAATATCTTAAATGGTTGTTTGACTAGCTTTTAGGAACCCTTTTTATTTGCTCCTAAAAGCCTAATTCACCAGGCTACACAATGTCTATTCTTAATGCCTATTCTTTCTTTCCTCCTTAAAACTTCATAAGAATCTTGCAAATGCTCTATGTAGATCATGAATAACATATTTAGAAGGGACAATATAGGTGATAAAAGATATATTGAACATATTTTGAAGGATATTATTATTTTTTAGATGAGGGTCTTTCGGAAATAATTTTTCTATCTTTATGAGGTAGTAATAAGGTCTGCGTATATTTTAACCTTCTCATTTCCACTTGTGGAATTTTACTGGGTATGTTGTTGTTGTACTTTGAAAGACATTATTAATCCTTGTTAATTTTCTGACTAGACTGAATCTCAAACTCCTTTAGAGTTTGAATCACCAACTGTAGAATTTTCGTTTCAGTAGAACAGAAAATGATGGTATCATCAGTATAAGTTAAATGATTAATACTATCACTCCATTTAAGCATCCCAAATCCCTTAAACTCATTGTGCAGACTTTTAATCAAGAATAAATAAATTTTATTCATCTCATTGTAATTGTGAGAAATATAGGAAAAGAATTTTATTGAATTGTTGTCTACATTATTACATTGAGACCCTATTTATAGATACTATATTAAACTCCTTTTTCAATTAGGA
>JBCEWC010008462.1:0-19932 GCA_038996855.1 Solanum aculeatissimum | reverse complement strand
TTTGGATCAAACAAAAGATCCCATTTAAACGGTTATATATAATATATGATCAATTTTGTACTCGATGTAAAAGATAGCACTTGGAAATAAATCGATATAATTTTTCAATAATGATAATTTAATAAACACATATCTATTTTGTTAAAAAATAAAACTTCACTCAGCTTTTAAAGCATTTAAGAAAACAATTAAACTAGAAAGCATTTGTTTGAAAAAGATTTATGAAAATAATTAGCTATTTAAAAAAAAATAATTGAACTTTTCACTATAAGAAAAGAAATAATATAAGGCCATTATTTTGTGATGTGTTAGATAATTAGTGGGTCATTGAAACGAAAGTGTTGCATTGTTAAATTCTTGGGAACCACAAAACACCGGATATTTAGTCATTTATGTAGAATCATTATTCTCTAGAGTGAATGAAAAGTAGATGGTAAAAAATATACGATGGCAGATGGAATTTTGAAGAAATATCCTGAAGATGTTGTGATTCATATACTTTTTAGACTTTCAGTGAAATTTCTCTTACGATTCAAATGTGTCTCAAAAACATTTTACACTCTTATACAATCTTCAACTTTCATCAATATCTATCTCGATTGTACAATCACTTTGAAAAATGATAACATTCTCTTTAAGCGCTCTTTCAAAGAAGATATTGAAAGATATAAAGCTATATTTTCTTTCCTTCTGATTGATGGCGATAATTTCCTGAAATCCATTTATCCAGATCTAGTTGTACCTTATTTAACAAGACCTTATAGTATTGATAATGATAAACTCATCTGGGCCTAGCCATGGTTTGGTTGCTCTGATGGATCCAATAACTACCATCTTGTTCAATCCATCTACTAGAAATTATAGACTGCTCCCATCCAGCCCATTTGATGTTCCAAAGGGATACTATCGATCAATTGAAAGCGGAGGGTTTGGTTTGGACTCCATAGTTACTGATTTCAAAGTTTTTAGGATTTGTTGAGTTTACACAGAAGATCGTGATGGGTACCCTGAAGAGGGGGAGAAAAAGGTTGAGGTTTATGAATTGGGTATTGATATTTGGAGAGAATTTGATCAAGTTGATCCACAGTTGCCAGAGTTATTTTGGTTAACTACTTCAATATTTTACAAAGGAACTTACCATTGGATTACAACTTCAGAAGAACTCGAACAAATTATTCTTTGTTTTGATATGAGCACCAAAATCTTTCGCAGGATGAAAACGCCTATTATTTATAATTTTTAAATGGAACACTTTATAACCTTATCCTGTTTACCGAGACACTAAGTTTGTTTTGTTACCCCTTTTTAGGGCCAACGATTGATCCTCCAAAAGATTTAACAGAAATTTGGATAATGAGAGATTATAATGTTTATGAGTCTTGGATTAAGAAGTACACCATTAGAGGTCTTCCTATTGAATCCCCGTTATTTGTTTGGAAAGATTATTTATTACTTTTTCAAAGTAAAAGCGGATATTTCATGTCGTATGATCTTAATTTCCATGAAATTAAGGATTTGAATTTCTGTGGTTGTCTAGAAAGTATGAGAGCTGTAATATACAAAGAAAGCTCGACTCCAATTCCAAGAGGAAGCCAAAGTAGTACACAAGTTCTAAACTTTTAGAGAAGTTATAACTCTATCAACTTTAATTTTATAAAATCTTTCATCCTGGTGATCTAAATACTTTATTTATGGCAAATGTAAACCTTTCAAAATATTTCATTGTATTGAAAATTTAGTTAGATACCCATTTCCTTTTTGCTTCCCTTTTGTCCTTTTATTGATTGAGCTTTCTTTTGTTCTCTCCTTAGTATATAAAGTTTTTTTTACTAAATATAAGTTGAAAGTATAATTTTAATTACTAGTACTTGAATAAATGTTTTAAATAATACATTCTGATAAGGGATGGCTTGAAATGTCAGTTGGTAGCAATGGTGTCGGGGTCACGTGTCTGGATGTGGTGTTATCTCACTGATAAGCTGAAAGAGATGGCATGACAAAATTTAGTGGATGTTCTCATAAAAAATAGTAATTTTGCAAGTCGGTGGCCACTACATTCTTCACTATGTATGTGTGGACTATGCTTGGCTCACACAGCAACTGGAGAAGGCGCCTACAATCATCCATAGGAGTGATAAAATTAAACTTAATCCGTTCAATCACTCAATTCGTTAAATTTTAGGCGGATTATTATTAGCTCAATCCAACTTAATTCAACTCATTTCAAATTGGGTTGATATTCAACCCGAATTGATTCGACAGAGATCTTGTCAAAATATTTTTAAAATATTTTTTTTTAATTTGATATGCTTTATATAGCCAAAATAAAAAAAAATTAATTAAGGACTATAGTATTGAAAAAGAACAAATAAAGTAAGTAAAACTTAATAAAAAATGGGTCGGATTGAGTCTTGACGCGCTCTATAACCCATTGCACTCTATAACCCATTAATCAACCTGTTTTAACTCACCCCATTTTGACCCAAGAAAATTTGGACTGGGTTGGATCTTGACTCGTTTATTTTTTTGACCCATTATAACCCCCTCAAGTTAATCCAACCCGCCAAATTGTCACCCTTAATCATGTATAATATTAATGAAGTATGAATTTGCATGAAAAAGGGAGGTATGGTTGCAACTACAACATTACATTTTAGTGGTTTGAGATTTTATTGTATAGCCATATGCAGGGGGAAATTTATATAATATTTTTGGGTCACAAGAATCGTGGTCATCCGACTAAATTCGGTATATTAATTGTATGATTTTTAAAGAATATATTAAATATTAGTAAAAGGGATGTATACTTAGAATGATAAGTTGGTGCACTATTCTAAAGGCTCTTGTTTAGTGTGGAGGTTTGGGGTTCAAGCCCCACCAACAACACTTCATCCATAAAGCAAAACAATTTTAAACAAAAAGAGAAAAACTAAAAATCTAAAAGGCCTGTTGTAAAATGGATGTCTAAATAAATATTTTTTACGTCCAAATAATGTATTTTGTGGAAAAACACATATACACCCAATATGCATTATGGGTAAGATGTATTTACACTCATTTTTATTTTAATTTGTGTTATAACTTAATCATCCATGTAAAATCTTTGGCGTTCAAAATATATACATGACAATAAGATATTTATTAGTGACCATGTATACACAAGTATAAATATCCCCTTTCTTGTAACAAAAGATGTAGAGAGAAAAGAAGAACAAAGTGAGAATAAGAAATACCACATCTTCTCTTTTATATTTCTTCTTAGTTTTAATATATTCTCATCATTTCACAACACATTGTCAGCACGAAGCTCCAACCTCCTATGAATAAGTTAAGCTTCTATCTCAAGTATGGAAATTTCTCGGTCATCAATTGGATCCAAAATCAGTTATGATGATATATGCCTTATAGATAGTGATACAACACATACTATTTTAAGGGATAAGAAATATTTTTCTTATTTGATTATGAAAGATGTTAATGTTAACACAATTTTTGGTAGCACACAATTAATTGAAGATTTCGGAAAAGCTAATCTAATTCTTACCGGTGGAACAAATTTAACAATTGATGAAGCATTATATTGTAGTAAGTCTCAAAGAAACTTATTAAGTTTCAAAGACATTCGCCAGAATGATTATCATATTGAGACTATAAATGATGAAAAAAATGAGTATCTTTGTATTACTGCAAGGATGTCAGATAAAAAGTTTATTCATAAAAAATTACCTGCTCTTCCATCTGGCTTATACTGTACAAGTATTAGCAAGATTGAAACACATGCCATAGTAAATCAAGGGTTTACTAACTCAAATGATTTTATTACTTGGCGTGACCGGTTGGGCCATCCTGATTCTAATATGATGCGTTAAATAATTAAAAATTCATATGGACATTCTTTGAAGAACCAAAAGATTTTTCAATTTAAGAAATTCTCTTGTGTTGCATGTTCTCAAGGCAAATTTATTACTAGACCATCAATAATCTAAGTGGGAGTTGAATCCCCAACATTTCTAAAACGTATACAGAGTGATGTATGTGGGCTCATTCACCCATCATGTGGACCATTCAAATATTATATGGTTTTAATAGATGCATTTCTAAGATGGTCACATGTGTGCTTATTATCAACCCACAACATGTCGTTTGCAAAGTTGTTGGCCAAAATAATAAAATTACGAGCATAATTTTAAGATTATGCAATTAAGACAATTCGTCTTGCTAATGCTGGTGAATTTACATCCCAAGCTTTTAATGATTATTTGTATATCAACTGGGGTAACAATTGAGCATACGGTTTCTCACGTTCATATTTAAAATGGCCTGGCGGAATTATTAATTAAATGTCTCAAATTAATTGTTAGACCAATGCTTATGATAACAAAGCTCCCCACTTCATTAAAGGGTTATGCTATTTTGCATGCAACAAAGCTTATGTGTATTAGGCACACAAGTTATCATAAAGTCTCCCCATTACAATTGACTTTTGATCAAGAGTCGAATATTTACCATCTTAGAATATTTGGATGTGCGGTATAGGTTCCAATTGCTCCACCACGACGCACAAAGATAGGATCCCAAAGAAGATTGGAGATATATGTTGGGCATGAATCTCCTTCTATTATAAAATATTTGAAACTTATGACTGGAGATTTATTCACAACAAGACTTGTTGATTGTCATTTTGATGAATTACTATAGCCAACATTATTAGGGTTAGAAGATAAACAAATGAGAAAAGAGATAGATTGGAATGCATTGTCATTATCATATTTAGATCCTACAACAAATAAATGTAAACAGGAAGTTCAAAAGATTATTCATTTACAGAATGTTACAAATCAATTGCCAGATGCATTCACTGACCAATCAAGAATACTAAATCTCATATTCCAGGTGCTAATGCTCCAATTCAAGTTGATGTCCCAATAAGGCAATTAATTAATGCAAATGATTCTAAAACACACTTAAAACGTGATAGACCAATCAATTCCAAGGATAAAAATCTTCGAAAAAGGAAAAGAGCAAATAATCAAGATGGTCATAGTATAAAAGAACTTGCGCAAGAAGGGCAAGGAGACATAATAGTTGATGAAACCTTAAAGAAGGTTCAGGCGCCTAAAAATAATAAAGCAATCTCAATAAATTTTGTTTCATCAAGAAATATATGAAATCGGAATAATATAATTGTCGATAATATTTTTGCTTATAATATTATTGTTGAAATAATGCAACAAAATGAGGATCTTGAATCAAAATTTATTCAGGAATGTAGACAGAGAAATGATTGGCCAAAATTGAAAAATGCTATTCAAGTTGAATTAACTTCGCTTGAGAAACACGAAGTTTTCAAACTAATAGTCTGAACACCTGAAGGTATAAATTCAGTAGGGTACAAAGGAGTTTTTGTACGAAAATGAAATGAATAAAATGAAGTCATAAGATATAAAGTACGACTTGTGGCACAAGGATTTTCGCAAATACCTGACATTGATTATATGGAGATATATCTTCTGAGTGGATGCGATCACCTTCATATATCTTATAAATATGATAGTTCATGAAAAACTTGACATGCATCTAATAGATGTCGTCACAGCCTATTTGTATGGCTCATTAGACAACGACATATTTATGAGAATCCCAGAAGGATTCCAAATGTCTAAAATATATGAAGATTCCCGAGAAACATGTTCAATAAAACTTCAAAATGTTTTATATGTATTGAAGCAATCAGGACACATATTGTATAATCACCTTAGCGAATACTTATTAAATGAAGGGTATAAGAATGACCTAATTTGTGTTTTTGTATTTATCAAAAGGTCTGGATCAAAATTTATTATAATAATTGTGTATGTGATGACTTAATGTCACGGCCCGGATAGGGGGCTAGATGTGACATGGCGAAAGAGGACCCGAAGACCCTCAATCAAGCCATCTAGCATCATTACACATCATCGGTTCAGAAGCGCGGAAGTTAAACACATAGCAAGTAAATTCTAAGGAATTGGGGACTTAGGACTCAATCTATGGGGACAATATCGGGGATGGGACAAGCATGCATGCACTTAGCACATAGTCATTCACAATACCCAATCATGCAAGTCATAGCTTAATAAGAGAGACATTATCATAAATCAAGCTAAATAACATCCTATTACATAACCAAATATCCAACATACAAGCCAACGTAAAAAAGTATAGATGTGTCCAACAATGCCTCAACATAGATGAGTAGGGCCTCGACAAGTTTGAGGCTCACCCTCAAGACATAGAAAGTGAATACATAAACTAAAGTGGTAGATAGACGGTGACTATTGCCCTTGAAAAAGAGGTCTCACCACTAGCAAGTTTTCAATAGAGTATCAAGCGTTGTCCGGAAGAATATAAATATCACCCTCAGTCCCTACATGGTTAGAACGTATAGACAATAATATAAGTTAGCACAATTAAGCACTAAGTATGCGATCATGCAATGCATATGACAAGTATAGTATGACCAAGCAACATGACAAGGAAACAATATATAAAAGGAACGCACGTAACCAAGGAGTAGTATAACAATATGCTATGCCATGATACATGAGATGCAATCCTATGATCATATATAGCGGGGATGTAACCTCAACCGACAACATGAGTGACCCGAACGAGCCACTATTCGGATCCAGTCTACTTGCCAAGTAGAACCCAAGACACCCTTAAACAAGGGATAGCATGACATGAAATCCCTATCGGGGGATTTATATACCCATGGTGGCACATGGTTTGACGGAATGGGAGGGGCCTTGAAGATACCCCATTTTGCCACCCACTCCCTCAGTACTAAGACTAATCCCACGAGAATACGTACATATATATATATATATATATACATGCAACATGTAAAATAAGAGTCTAACATTTTTTTAAAATCATGCATCATTAGTCATGTCAAAATCATTGTTCAAGAATCATGTTTCATGCTTAGGCCATAGGCCAAAGAGAGTTTTCAACATATTTCTTGACCATTCCATGTCAATGCAATAGAGTAGCTCATCTACATGGGCTTGCAAGCAAGCATCAAGACATGTCAATATGGTGCAAGCACCCAATATGCTCAAAGAGCCATGGCAAGGGACTTTGTGATCACAAGTCATAACATTACATGAACATGAGTTTCAATCATGGGTTCCAATGGAACAATAACCATGCACATGACAAGAATGAGATACAAGAACATGGGTAATGGAATCAAGACTTTATTTCATAATTTGAAAGATATTTCATTATAAATCATGTAGAAATCCATGAATAAGCTACAATGCAAGTTACCCATGCTTAATTAAATCATGAAAAGGGATATACAAGTTGATCAATAAGGGTTTCAATAAACATTCATGAATTCAAGCTTAAAATCATGCTTAAATCACCTAAAAACTACAGAACTCAATTCCCAACACTAATCTACATCAATAATTGAAGAACTCAAAACTTAATTGAAAACTTAAAATAAAATTTAAAGAGTTAGGGTTCATAGGGACTTCAAGGATGAAAGAGGATCCTTGAATCAAATCTCACATACCTTAATTTCACCAACCAATTGCAAGGTCAAACTTGGTCAAGGTCTTCTTTCCCAAATTCTTCAAGATTTCTTCAATGGAGGCTAAGAGGATTTTAGAATTCCCAAAGTGAATGTAGGAGAGTTTGAATGGATGAATGAGGGTTTGGGGATTGATTTAGGGGTTTAGGAGATCTTAAGATACCCAAAAGGGGCTTAGGGAAATATTAAATCACTAAATTACTCTTAATGAAATGGATCTTTTAAAGACTAAAAAGAGTCACACAGACTGCTACAGTGACCATGTACTGGTCACACGGACCGTCCACATGCACCATCAACCAACACTTAGCCAATATTTCAATGCGAACTCTCGGAGGACTTTCTGGAACACCTAACGGACCATTTCACGGGTCGTGTGAGGGTTGACGGTCCGTCTCCATGTCCCGTGAGCCCTGCCTTAGCTATCTAGACTAACCACAACCTAGCCAAGCTGTTGTCCCGCTTGACAGGACAGTTCACGGCTCGTCAAAGTGTACACGGACCGTTTAGTGGTTCGTGTCCTATGACTTGTCTCATGGGGTGGTTCCTGGCCACTCCTAGCTCACTTGAACACCCCACGACACTTCACATGGACTGTGCCAAGTTTCCCGGACCGTGTCCCTGTCCTTGGCCACTTTTCAAAGCCTATCTCCAATGTCTTCCAAATTTCAGGCAGTCCCACTGTTTGGGACATATCATCTTCATCCAAACTCCGAATAGCGTGAGACCAGTTGCGTTACGAAGCTAACTCAAATAGCTGAAATTTGATATATAGAATACCAAACGCTTTTACCCGCATAAAATTTATGACCGTTTGAAGTCCACTGCCCAAATGACCTCTCTAGGCCACCAAAGGATCCGTTTTGCGTTCGACCACTTAAACTCAAACCGTGGCTACCACAACTCAGAAATGACCAGTAGTACATCATATAAGACCAACCATAAAGAGTATTCAAAAAACATTTTGGGTTGTTACACTTAAATATAATTGGAACTCCTGAAGAGCTTTCAAAGGAAGTGGAATATCTGAAAAGGAATTTGAAATGAAAGACCTTGGAAAGACAAAATTTTATCTTGTTCTACAAATTGAGCATTTTACAAATGGTATATTTATTTATCAATCAACATATACTAAAATGTTTTTAAAAAAAAATTACATTGATAATGCACATCCATTAAGTACCTCAATGATTGTGAGATCACTAGATATTAATAAAGATTCATTCCATCCTTATGAAAATAAAGAAGAGCTCATTGGTGCGTAAGTACCATATCTTAGTGCAATTAGTGCATTAATGTACCTTGGTAATAATTCCCGGTCAGATATATCATTTTTTGTAAATTTATTAGCAAGATTTAGTTCCTCTCCAACACGAAGACACTGGAACGATATTAAGCATATATTCAAATATCTTCAAGGAACTATTGATATGTGACTCTTTTATTTGAAAGAGTTCAATTTGCAACTAACTGATTATACGGATGCAGGATATTTGTCTAATCCACATAATGGATGATCTCAGATAGGTTATTTATTTACATGTGGAGGTACAATCATATCATGGTGTTTAACAAAACAAACTATGGTAGATACTTCTTAAAATCATGTAGAAATAATATCTATTCATGAATCTAGTTCAGAATCTATTTGGTTGAGATCAATATGTCAAAACCTGGGAGTAGGGCCTAGGAGTGACATGGCGAATAAGAGCCCGAGAGTCCCCAAACAAGTCTTATAGTATATATTCGCACATCATCAATTTGGAAGCACATAAATATATATTAAACACATAGTTCTATGAGGCGGTTAAGTATGACTCACACTATGTGGATATCATAGGGATAGGAATATACATGGATTGACATAGCATATAGCACATAATACTGGGGACGGGTAAGGAGGACTCAAGATTGGGGATATCATAGGACTTAGAACTTTCCATAACATCTCATATCGCATAATCATATCATTCATACATAAGATGTAAGTATAACATCTCAAAGATACACATAGCGTAAATTGTGCAATAGACTACCAGATATCCAACAATGCCTCTACTCTAGAATAGGTCAGGGCCCAAGACACGTACCGAACTCACCCTTAAAGTAAAGAAATAGACATCATAATCATAATAGATAGAAGTCAACTTGTCCTTAGATGATAGGACTCACACAAGCGACTTTGAATCAACTAACTAGCCGTCAAGGGGTGGAAGGTGATAATCTTTGGTCCCTACATGACATTTAAATATATATAAACATATTAACTTGCAAATAGATGACAAACCACATATATAGGAAGAAGTCTATATAAGGAAGAATGAGAATATCAATATGCCATGGAATACATGATGCATAAATGCTATAGTACTTAACATTTCGGGAATGGGACCCTAACCAGCATATAAGACCAAGTGAGCTACTACTTGGAATCTCTGATGTTCATCCTACACTGAAAAAAAGGATAGGTCACTTCCCAAAGGCGACCTCCATCCTTCAAAGAGGGGATAAACCATCATTAAAACAGGGAATAACCATCCCTAAAAAGGGGAATAAAACCTATGTTTGGCACATAGTTATGAGAAAGGAGACTTTACATAAGGACCGTTTAAGTCGAGCCCCCACCCCAATCTCATTCGGTGCTAAGTCATCATCCCATGGAAACACATATACATATATATTCTTGAAATCGGAACGTAAGACTTTTCAAATCATAACCATGCACATTTAGGCCGAAAGACTAAATCATACTTCATGTCATACTTTCATGCATAAGAATTGCTCAAACATTCATAATCATATTGGTGTAAACACCCATAATAGTTCAAAGAGCCATAATCATAGAAATTTATGTGATTTCATTTTTTCATAATCATATCCTTATCAAAATTATATTCGTAAACATAATTTGTCTTAACCCACTTCATAATCTTCATGAAATCCAATGCTCATGTATGCATATGCTATGAATGATAAGAGAAATATCATCGACAATAGCGATTCATATTTTAAAGTGCATAACAAGGTAAATTTATTCTTAAATCATAAGGAGATCCACAATTATAACATAATTTAAGCTACCCATGCATAGGTTGAAAGTTTAAAGGGACATGCACATTCAAACCTTCATATATTCCATGCAATTCAATATAATAGGACTTAAATCATGTTAGAATCACCAATTAAATACAACTCATAACTTAATTTAATCAAATCAAAAGTAATTTTAAAAATTCATATTTAAAGTAAGTTCAATTTCATAAAATCAAGTGAAGAAAATATTTGCGGCTTCATGGTTGAAAGGAGCCATGAATAAATTCCCATATACCTTTGATGACCAAGAAGAATGAAGAAGAAATTGATTGACGAACAAGGCCCCTTTGAAGTCCCAAGTTGAATCTTCAAGCCTCACTTGAGAGGAGCTTTTAGGAGAGAGTATTTGAATTTCTAAGTGCAATGAATTGAATTTATTGAGAATGGAGGAGTATAGGTTGCTTTAGATGTTTACGAGGGCTTAAGAAGCCTAAAACTAGCTTGGAAAATCACAAAAATGATAATTAAACTATTAATGAAACGAAATAAAAAAGAGTCTAGGTAGCCCGTCATGGAGCCATATGGCTTGTGTAGTGGTTCACAGACCATGTACTGGTCTGTGGCCCTGCACTTGGACAAAAGTCTAGCTAAGTTTGGCTCCCACGGAAGGCTACATAGATTATCAAGCGTTAAATGGATCGTGAGGGCTTCCATCTAGTTGATGTGAGTTCCTGAACGTTAACCTTATACTTAGAACCATTCCTTTGTATGAGACCTTCATGAAACACTACACTACAACCTGTGTTGAGTACCGCAAGTCATCCACATGGACCGTACAAGGCTTCACGACCCATATATGGTCTCTTGTAGCATGTATTAGCCAAAAACTCAAAAACATTCCTACACAAACGATCTTTATAAAAATGGGCATAACTTTCTCATCTGAACTCATAATCAAGTGAAACTAGTCGCCTTGGAAAGATAACTTACAGAGATTCAATTCGATAGGTCATAGACTAGCCACTTATTCCTATGCTAAGAGATATCACTAGTTAAAGCTGATCCGTCCAACGATTCTTAAGATAAACTTAACCAATGCAATTTTCTTGGACATGGCTACATAAGCGAGACTCATGGTGGTCATTAACAACCTAAAATGAGTTCAAAATCAATGCCCACTACATCGACAAGGTTTTCAAAAGTTTCGGTCCTTACATCATCTCCTCCTTGGGAACATTCGTCCTCGAATGGGCTAGAACAAAGCTTGAAAAACTAGACTTAATCAAGAAACATACAACATGAAGACACATTTCAGAACTCATTATTTGAAAATCATAAAATCATCAAAATTCATGCCAAAACATCTTTTAAATCATTTTCGTGCATATGTATGCATGTCCTGTCATGAAACTCAAGAGTTTAAAGAATTAGGACCACATAGAATAGTAAGAACCTAGTACCTTAGGCTTGAGTAGATTGGATGAGATAGGGATATTTCCTCATCATGTCCAACTCTGCTTCCCATGTAGCACTCTCCACATGTTGATTTCTGCAAAGTACTTTAACTAAAGCCATATCCTTGTTGCAAAACTACTTCACTTGTCTATCAAAACTTTCAACCGGTACTTCTTCATAAGTCAAGTTCTCCACAACCTCAATACCTTCCAAAGGTACAATTGAACTAGGATCACCAACCAACTTCTTCAACATAGACACATGGAACACCGGGTGGATAGAACTCATATATAAAGGAAAATCCAATCTATAAGCCATATTACCAATCCACTCAACAACCTCATATGGGCCAATATTCCGAGGACTTAACTTGCCCTTCTTACCAAAATACATTATAACCTTCGTGGGTGAAACCTTCACATACACTCAATCACCAACATAAAACTCAAGGTCTCTTTTTCTAACATCCGAATAAGACTTTTGGTGATTTTGAGCCATTTTCAACCTTTGTCTAATCAACTTTACTTTTTCCATGGCCTCAATCACCAAATCCAGGCCTATCAAAGCCATCTTACCCAACACAAATTATCCTACTGGGGATCTATACCTTCTCCCATATAAAATTTCAAACAACGCCATACCAATGCTAGCATGAAAACTATTATTGTAGGCAAACTCGATAAGCAGTAGATGGTCATCCTAATTTCCCTTGAATTCCAATATGAAAGCCCTCAACATTTCCTCTAATGTTTGAATTTTGCACTCGGCTTGTCCATCGGTTAGACGATGAAAGCAGTAGTCAACAACGTAAATAATTTTCAAAAGTGAGAAGTAAATTGGATACCATGATTCAATATGATAGACATAGGCACACCATGCAATCTAACCAATTCTCGATTATACAGCATTGCATAATCCTCAACATTGAAAGTAGTCTTGACGGGCAGAAAATGAGCCGAATTGATCATCCGATCGATAAAAACATAAATAGAGTCAAATTACTTTCGGGTACAGGGTAAACCAACCACAAAATCCATATTCACATCTTCCTACTTCAAAGTAGGAATCTCAATATCTTGAGACAAATTGTCGGGCCTTTGATGTTCTACTTTCACTTGCTGACAAATAGGGCACTCAGACACAAACTTGGCTATGTCTTTCTTCATACCATGCCACCAATACACTTCTCTCAAATTTCGATACATTTTGGTGGATCCTCGATGTATAAAACAATAAGAATTATGAGCTTCACTCATGATCACCTCTTTAAAGCCATCAACATGGGGAACACATAATCGATCTTGATACCAAAGTACACCATTTCCCCCTTGGGAGAAAACCTCTATCTCATTTTCGCCAACCAACTTCTTCAACTCAACCAAATAGGGATATAAATCTTGATTTACCTTGACATCAACAATCACAGAAGACTCAATCCTATTCTAAACATGAATGCCACTATCATTGAAGACAACCAATCTAATACCTAACTTAGACAAACGATGAAAATATTTGACTAAACTCTTTCTTTTCTTCATCATGATGGGCCACACTTCCCATAGAAAACCTACTGAGAGTATCGACCACAACATTAGCATTGTGGGGATAAGATCAAATACTCATGTCATAGTCCTTCAGTAGCACCAACCACCTTCTTTGCCTCAAGTTATGATCTCTTTAGTTGAACACATATTGCAAACTCTTGTGATCAGTGAAAATATCAACATGAACCCCATACAAATAATGTCTCCAAATCTTCAAAGCAAACACCACAGTTGCTAACTCAAGATCATGGGATAATAATTTCGTACATGCACTTTAAGTTGTCTTGATGCATAAGCTATCCCCTTACCATGTTGCATGAGCACACAAGCCAGTCAAATCTGAGAAAAATCACCATAAATCTATCTAAAAGCCATCTGGTAGAGTCAAAACAGGAGACAATGTGAGTCGATCCTTTAAGGTTTGAAAACTCTTCTCACACTCATCCGACTATACGAAATTGGTCTTCTTTTAAGTCAACTTAGTCAATGGATATGCAATAGATGAAAATCCCTGAATAAACCTTCAATAATAACTAGTCAACCCAAGAAAACTCTGAATATCAAAAGGATTCAACGGTCTAGGCCAATTCTTCACAGCCTTGGTCTTCTTTGGGTGAAACTTTAATACCATCATTGGATACCATATGACCAACGAATGCTACTTTACCCTACCATAACTCACATTTACTGAACTTTGTAAATAATTGCTTCTCTCTCAAAGTCTGAAGAACTAACCTCAAATATTCCATATGCTTCCACTCACTTCAAGAATAAATTAAAATATCATCAATGAAGACAACCACAAAACTATCAAGTAAAAGCTTGAAGACCAAGTTTATAAGGTCCATAAATATAGCTGGAGAATTAGTCAAACCAAATGACATCACCACAAATTCAAAATGCCCATACCTAGTCCAGAAAGTGGTTTTGGGAATGTCACACTCCCAAACCTTTAATTGATGGCAACTAGAGCGGAGATCAATCTTTGAGAAGTGAGTAGCTCCTTGAACCTGGTCAACAAGTCATCAATCCTTGGAAACATATATTTATTCTTGATGGTCACTTTATTTAATTGTCGATAATCAATAAACACCCAAAGCAATCCATCCTTCTTTCTCACAAATAGCACAAGAGCACCCCAAGGCAAAATACTTGGCCTGATAAAACCCTTCTACAAAAGATCCTTCAACTCCATTAATTCAGCCAAGGTTATAGGATAAGAAGGAATGGATATAGGTTGAGTATCCGAAATGAGGTCTATGTCAAAATCCACTTCCATTTTGGGAGGGATACCAGACAAATCGTTGGGAAAAATATCCGAAAACTCATTAACCAACAGAACCGTCTCAAGAGTAGGTAACTTAGATTCCATATCTCTAACCCTTACTCTAAGATAGATGCACCCTTTAGAAATAATCCTTTAGGCATTGAGATACAAAATGAATCGACCTTTAACAACAGAGTCACTACTCTCTCATTCCAAAATAGGCTTATTAGGAAACTGAAACTTAACTTTTTGGGTTCTATACTTAATATAGACATATAAAGTATGCAACTAATCCATCTCAATAATAATATCAAAATCAAACATCTTAAGCTATACAAGATCACCTGGAAGGACTTTATGCAAGACTAACATAGGACAACTTATGTAGACTCTGCGAGCAATAATAGATTTACCCACGGGAGTATAAACTGAGTAGGGCTCCCTAAAAATTTTAGGACTCAAAGAAAACTTAATAGCCAACGGAGGAGTCACAAAATATAAATTTGCACCTGGATCAAGAAAAGCATAAGCATCAAAATCAAAGACTTTTAACATATTAGTCACCACATCTGAAGCCTCTTCCACCTCCTGTCTGGCATGAAGAGCATAGAACCTGTTGTTTCTAGGAGCATCACCTTCCTGAACCTTTTGTTGGCCTTGAGACCCAGGAACTATTTGACCCTTCCTCGAGTTCTTAGGATAATCAAGAAACTTGTAGTCCAAACTACAACACCCAAAAAAAGCTCCTGAAGCCTTCCAACATACACCCGAATGATATTTTTCACATTTGCCACACCAGAGGAGAATCGACCCACCCCCAACCTATGTCTTAGATGGAGGCACTCTAGCATTGACAACTTTTGCATTAGAACCTTGACCCTGCTGGAAACGACCATAACCACCACCTTTAGAGTTAGAGAACCTACCATCAAAATGGGCTCTCTTAGCATCATTCACCTTTCTTTCTTCGAGATTCACCCCTTTAATCTATTCAACATAAGTTATGATCTTGGAGATGTACATATCAAAAATCAGCATAGCCGTACGACACTCTTTCACAACCAAATCAGAGATCCCAAAAATAAACTTGTGTATTCTTGCACAGGGGTCAGCCACTAGCAGAGGAGTATACTTTGAGAGCATTGTAAATTTGAGGGAATAGTCCCTCACATTCATCCCATCTTGTCTTAGATTGATAAAATCCTTCATCTTTGCCTCCCTAAGTTCAAAAAAGGAAGAAACAATCCAGAAAAGAAAATTTGAACTCTTCTCAACCAACTTGAGCATCAACAACCCTCTCCATCAACCACTGAGTATACCACACCTGAGCCATATCCTTAAACTAACTTTCTCCTCGGAAGTCACCCCATAACAGTCAACACTTAGTGAGTTCATCAATAAAATTCTGTGCATCCTCATTAGCTTCTGAACTATAGGACTCTGAAGGATTTATATAGGTAAAATGTCACACCCTAGCAGCTAGAGTCTGGACTTGAGAAGGAAGATTGGCCTGCCTCACTTGGTTGGCCATGGATTGATCTAGCATAGTAAGAGAAGCAAGATGTTCATTAGGAGTAACTGTCTCCCCCATAGGATCTTAAGGGATTGGATCCTTATTAATTGAGGCTTGTCTAGGTAAAGGAGCTCTTTGTGAAGACATCTTCTAAAACAATACCATTGATATTATTAGTGTTAACAAATCCAAATATACGGTCCATAGCACTAAACAAGTAATGAAGAAGTGAGATAATTCCTAAAACATCACCATAACCTCCCACTCATAGGTATGGTTCACTTCACACCCATAAATAGGACTCTACTCGATGTGGTATGTTGGACTCTGAGGATCATTTATAAAACTAGTGCTATGATACCATATTTGTCATGACACGGGAGTAGGGCCTTGGAGTGACACAGTGAATAGGAACCCGAGAGTCCCAAAACAAGCCTCATAGCATACATTCACACATCATCATGAAAGAGCATAAATATATTTTAAACACATAATTCTACTGGATGGGTAAGTATGACTCACGCTATGGGGATATCATAGGAATAGGGATATACATGGATTCACATAGCACATAATACTAGGGACGTGTTAGGAGGACTCAAGCTATGGAGATATCATCAGACTTAGGACTTTCCATAACATCTCATATTGCATAATCATATCATTCGTACATAATACGTAAGCAAAAGATCTCAAAGATACACATAGTATAAACTATATAATAAACTACGAGATCTCCAACAATGCCTCTAGTCTAGAATAGGTTGGAAGCAAAGACACGTCCTTGTCTCACCCTCGACGTAAACAAACATATATCATAATCATAATAGGTAGATAGAAGTCGGCTTGTCCTTAGATGATTGGACTAACCACAAGCAACTCTGAGTCACTCAACTAGCCATCAAAGGGTAGATGGAGATAGTCTCTGGTCCCTACATGGTTAGATCATGTAGGCAAAAGAGTATGAATTAGTACATTTAAATGTACTAAGTATGCGGGCATACAAATGCATATGAACATATTAACCTGCAAATCAATGTTAGATGAAAAAACACATATATAGGAAGAAGTATATATAAGGAAGAATGAGATATCAATACGCCATAGAATACATGATGCATGAATGCTATAGTACTTAACATATCGGGGATAAGACCATAACCAATAATAAGACCAAGCAAGCTACTACTTGGAATCTCCAATGTTCACCCTACACCAAAGAAAAAGGATAGGTCACTTACAAAAGGAGACCCCCATCCATCAAAGAGGGAAATAAAACATCCTTAAAAAGGGTAATAATCATCCCTTAAAAAGGGAATGAAACGTATATTTGGGACATAATTATGAGAAAAAAGACTTTACATAAAGACCCCTTTGGTTGATCCCCTACCCCCAATCTCATTTGTTGCTAAGCGTCATCTCACGGGAATACATATACATATATATGGTTGAAATCAAAACGTAAGTCTTTTCAAATCATAACCATGTACATTTAGGCCAAAAGACCAAATCATACTTCATGTCATACTTTCATGCATAAGAGTAGCTCAAACATTCATAATCATATTGGTGTAAACACCCATAATATCTCAACGAGCCATAATCATAGACATTTATGTAGTCACATTCTTGTCATAATCATAGCCTTATCATAATCATATTTGTAAAAATAATTGGGCTTAACCCACTTCATAATCTTCATGAAATCCAATGCTCATGTATGCACATGCTATGAATGATAAGAGAAATAGCATGGGAAATAGATATTAATATTTAAAAGTGCATAACAAGGTAAATTCATTTTTAAATCATAAGGAGATCCACAATTAAAACATAATTGAAGCTACCCATGCATAAGTTCAATGTTAAAAGGGGCATGCACATGTAAACCTTCATAAATTCCATGCAATTCAATATAATAGGACTTAAATCATGTTCGAATCATCAATAAAATATAACCCATTACTTATTTTAATCAAATCAACAATAATTTTAAAAACTCATATTTAAAGTAAGCTCAATTTTATAAAATCAAGTGAAGAAAACATTTGGGGCTTCATGGTTGAAAGGAGCTATGAATAAATTCTCACATACCTTTGATGACCAAGAAGAATGGAGAAGAAATTGATTGAATAAGAAGGCCCCTTTGAAGTCCCAAGTTGAATCTTCAAGTCTCACTTAAGAGGATCTTTTAGGAGAGAGTATTTGAATTTCTAAGTATAATAAACTGAATGAATGAGAATGGAGGAGTATAGGTCAGTTTAGATGTTTATGATGGCTTCAGAAGTCTAAAATGACCTTAAAAAAATTACCAAAATTACAATTAAACCATTAATGAAAAAGGAATGAAAAAGAGTCCAAGTGGCCAGTGAAGGAGGCATACGGCTCGTGCAGTAGTTCACAGACCGTGTACTGGTCCGTAGTCCTGAACTTGATAAACATTCTAGCTAAGGTTTGCTCCCACATAAGGCTACACTTATCATCAAATGTTAAATGGACCCGTGAGAGCATCCATCTAGTTGACGCGAGTTCTGGAACATTAACCTTATACTTAAAACAATTTCCAAGGATGAGACCTTCATGAAACCCTTCACCATGACCCGTGTTGAGGACTACGAGACTCCACCCCCCATAGACCATACAAGGCTTCATGACTCGTATAGGGTCTCCTTGTAGCATGCCTTAGCCAAAAACACAACAAAATCCCTATACAGATGGCCTTTACGAAAATGGGCATAACTTCCTCATCCGAACTCAGAATCATATGAAACCAGTTGTGTTGGAAATCTATCTCAAAGATTTTCAATTTGATTGGTCATATACTACCCATGTCCTCCTGCACCAAGAGATATGTCACAACCCGAATAGGGGACCTAGATGTGACATGGCTAAAGAGGACTCGAAGACCCTCGATCAAGCCATCATAGCATAATTACACTCATCATCAATTCGGAAACGCGGAGGCTAAGCATGTAGCACATAAGATCTAAGGGTTTAGGGACTTGGGACTCAAGCTATGGGGATAAAATGGGAAAGGGATAGACATGCTTGCACATAACACATAGTCATACATCATCCTTAATATACAAGTCCTTGTATTAACATGGAAACATAAGCCATTACCATAACATGAGACATAATCATAAAGCAAGCGGAGGTAGCATCACATTACATGGCCAAATATCCAACATACATGTCAAACTTATAAGAGTAAGATTTGTCCAAACATGCCTCTACATAGAAGAACGGGGCCTCGACAAGCTTTGAGGCTCACCCTCAAGTCAAGAAAATAAATACATGAAACAAAGATAGATAGATGGTGGCTATTACCCTAGAACAATAGGGCTCACCACTACAAGTCTTCATAAGAGAATCAAGCGTCGTCCGGGAGAACGTAGTAATCACCCTTATCCCCTACATGGTTAGAACATGTAGAAAAGAATATGGGTTAACACAATTATGCACTAAGTATGTGGGCATGCAATGCATATGACAAGTATAGCATGACCAAGCAACATGACAAGGGGACAATATATGA
>JBCEWC010008461.1:0-19933 GCA_038996855.1 Solanum aculeatissimum | reverse complement strand
TAGTGCACCATTAAGATGCTAAGTGCTCCATTAAAATGCTAAATGCTCCATTAAATAATAAACAATAATATATAACAATAGATATATTTTAAAGAATATAGCAGAAGAAGAGCATAATTCACGAGACCTTTTGCTAGGTTGCTAGCCCAAAATCGTTTACTAAGATCAGAATATTATTCAAGAAGAGTAAGCTAGAAATGAGAAGAAATATTTTAGAAAGGAAAACTTGATTATAGAATAAGACCCTTGAATGACTTTCAATTTTCTAGGTTAAATACAAATAATTATGGCCATCTCTATTTAAACTTGTGTAGGGAGGCTTCTAGAAATTATTCTAGATACATCTAAAAGAAATACCTTGATAATTTTATCTTCTAACTATCTAACAAGAATGCAGACTATTCTATATTTCTATTCTATTATATAGAAAGATGAAGAGGAGGACGACCAAGGGTAAAATTGTAATTTCATACTAACAAAATATCTATCAAGAAAGATATCAAGAAAATAGTTCAATAAACATCTTTTATAAAAAGATGAAATGAATTATGACCTAGGGTAATTTCATGTTGACAAGAAAAATAAATAATTCTAAAAGTATCTTTTAATAAAAAGATGAAGCATGAGGAATAAAGGATATACCTATCATTCTATCCTAATTCATTAAAATATTGTATATTGCATTACAGTTGTCCTCTAAATTCAATCTACATGGTTAAACATCTAAAACAAATTTCATATATTAACTTTTTCTAGAATTTGTTTAATTCTTTTTTAAATTATATTTATTATACAGAACAACAATAACTAGGATGATTAAAGACATCTTATACAATTTATAAAAAAATAAGTTTAAAGTAATTGTTACATTATGCCAAGAGTGTATGAGATTTCCACAAAAGTTAATCCAAGTTCTAGAAAATTCTAATAGACATATAATTAAAAAAAAACAATAATCAAATGTACGTCTTAAGATGTGAGGTTCAATTATTTCTTCAAAAGATTATGAAATTTTTTTATTGTTGTTTTTTAAAAGAATAACTTCAAGAATCCAATTGATTTATTTTGTTATGAGTTAACAGTTAAAAGTTCCACTTGACACGCTTTATTAAATGCACAACTTAGAAGTCTTAATTAACTATTAATCCATTTTGTTATTACTTCACTTTATTTTCTTTTATAAATTAATATGATATCTAAACTAATTACTCTATTGTTCAATTAGTTTAATTTATTTCTTAATATTTTTTTCTATTCATTATATTTATTAAAAATAACTACCTCAATATAAAACCTTATTATTTTAAAATATAATTAGTACCTTACAAATAAAATGATGAATGACATATTTGCATATAAAGTAAACTATAAATATTTATTAAATTATAAAGGAGTAGTTCTTTATTTAAATATATAATCAAATTTGTAGTTTATTTGATTTAAAATGTACTAATTTAAATATTAAGTTTGATTTAAATTTAAAATTGTCGAGCGAAATTTTGATAATAAAAAAAGAGTATCTTTAGTCCAATTTATGTATATTTATATTCTAATATTATTTTATATTGAAATTAATTAAATTGAAAGTTTAATTAATTATAGTAGATTACTTATTTTATTTTTTCAAGTTAACTTAATATTATTATTTTTTTATCGAGACAAGAATGAAAATGTAATTTCATACTACCAAAGATCTATCAAGAAAGATATCAAGAAAAATAAATACTTCTAGAGACATCTTTCTATATATAGAAAGATGAAATGAATTATGACCAAGGGTAAAAATGCGATTTCACGTTAACAAAAATCTACCAAGAAATATTGATCTTTGAGATAGTAATACACAATAATTTGTGATTATTATATTATTTAATTCAATTTGATAAATAGATAAACTTTGATCCTAATAAATTTATATTATTATGCAATAGTAGAAAATAAAAATGTTAAATCATAAAAGTTTCATAATATAAAAGTAAATGTTTAAAAAATTAATGCCATCAATATATAGATTAAATTGCTATAATCATCTTTTGTAAATAAGTTTTTTAATTGGATAAAAAAAGAAAAAATTACACAACTACACAACATATTTTATCATAATTTCTAATAATCTCTACCGTTCTAAAAAATTACAAAAATCTCTTATTTCTACTCTCTCCAACTTGCAGATATATACACTATTATTTTTCACTCCTCTTTAATTTATCCTAAATTTCTTCCTAATTTTAAGTATTCTAATCAATATCTACATAATCCTCCTAATTTTAAGTATTCTAATCAATATCTACATAATCCTCCTATTTTTCAATTGTCTAATCAATCTTTTCATTATTAATTCCAATTTTAAATTTTTTATCATTATTTTCAAACTAAACAAAAAAGGGATGATTTCTCCAGTAGCGATTTCGATGACGGTTTCCAAGAAGACATGGAGGCCCTCAGGAAAGCTTATTTTTTCGCCGACAAGGACGCTGACGACCTCCAACCTTCATCCTCCACCGACTATTTCTTGCAATAATTTCTTACCAATCAATACTTGAAGAAGGATTTTCCTATTTTTTTAGAATAATAGATACTTGATACTTAAAATTAAGAATTTAACAGTTGATACTTGAAGAAGGATTTCCCTTTTTTTTTTTTTTAGAATGATAGATACTTGATACTTAAAATTAAGTGCTACCTTTAGGTACTTGATACTTTAAGAAGGAGTGTTTGTGCTTAACAAACTACTGATAATTGATACCTTACATAAGTTTAATTTTATATTTTTTTGTCTAGTAGATACTTGACACTTAAAATTAGGTGCTTGATCTGGGTAGTTGATACTTGATTAAGGATTTTCTTATTTTTTTAGAATGATAGATACTTGATACTTAAAATTAAATGTTGGCTTTAGGTACTTGATACTTAAGAAGGAGTGTTTGTGCTTATCAAACTATTGATAATTGATACCTGACATAAGTTTTATATTTTTTTGTCGAGTAGATACTTGATATTTAAAATTAGGTGTTTGATCTGGGTAGTTGATACTTGAAGAAGGATTTCTCATTCACACCATCAAAGACCTGCATCTCAACAACATCTAAATCAAATGTATCTATGCATAATGGATACATTCCAAACCAAATATTCTTTCCTACAATAATTCCATCATTTTTTTATCTTTCATAAACGACTTTAGATTCCCAGATTTCAGAATGATGCAGCAAAATTGATATATTCATACCTTTTCTTCTCTATTCTTTTAAAAACAAAACTAACCAAACGGGACTAAGAAGACATGGAACTAACCGAATGATGATTTCTCCGATAGCGATTCCGATGACGGCTTCCAAGAAGACATGGAAGCTTCAGGAAAGCTTGTCTTTTCGCCGACAAGGACGTTGACAACCTCCAACCTTCATCCTCCACCGACGATTTCTTGCAAGGATTTTCCAAACCTTTTGAATTTTTGAAATCATTTATGTTGTGCATACATAGAAATTGAAATTATTGTCACCAATGTTATAGCGTATTAATGGGTGATTGGATTTAATTTTTCAGTTCAACCCCATTTTTTGCGTAACTGATTGGTCTCATTCCTTCTTTTTTATCATGTATCAATCAATCATTAAGGTATCAACACACCTAATAAATATAAGATTTTAAGTAATTTAGAAAATAATTGGTATAGAAAGGTATTAACCTTATACAATATGAGATTTGTAAAATTTTTACTAAAACAAATAGGGAATACTGGGTCCATTTACGGGCCTCACATTATCTAGTTTTACTACAAATGTAATCTATAAAGTATCTACAAGAAAATTTTAGTAACTTTATCCTCTAGAATATCTAGATATTTCTATAAGATGTTTATTCTAAATACTACACTATACTATTCTAGAAACTAATCCATAATATTTCAAAAAATCATCATCATTATCTTCTTCTTCTTCAATAACTTTTCCAATTTCAACCACATTGCTCTTCTTGACTCTATAATATCTTTTCATATGTTCTATTTTGTCACATCAATAACAACTGAGAGGCTTCTTACTATAGTAATTAAAAGACTCTTCCTTCTTTTTAGGTGACATTGAACTAACTAAGGATCAATCATGCAATATACATGTTACTTTTTCTTTAAAATTCCTCTTATCGACTATAAAAGTATCTCCTTCCCCTATGTTTGACGAATACATCAACCATTTATTTGGATAGTAACTCTTGAGTGATAATAATAAATTCTCAAATTCCTTCAAAGATTGTGTCACGACTCAAAAAATGAGTGTGATGACACTTGCCTAACCCACTAAGATAAATAAGTCAAACCTGCTCAATTCAATAATAAAACTAAAGTGGAAGAAATAAAGTCTAAATAAAGGCAAGCACTAGAATATCAAGTCTATGAAATCATCCCAAGACTGGTGTCACATATACAAGCCTCTAATACTAAATACAAGAGAAAATAAATACAAGTATGAGTCTCAGTTCTCAATAAGAACATAAGAAAAATAAGAAGGACTCTAAGAGTCTGCCAAAATGGACAAGTTGTTACCTCTCGAATATCCAAGAAGCTCGGTCTGAAAGGGTGAAGAACTACTCAAGTAGAATCGGCCTCACAACCTACACCGCATATATAGAAGTAAGAGTGAGTGCCAAAAATAACAGACACTCAACAAGAGTATCTAAACAACAAATAAAGTATATAGAACAAAATACTCCTTCCACACCAACCACATACCACCAAACTATAATCGTGTACTCAGAAAAGTCTCAGCAACAACAATATAAATATTTATACACATTTATAAAGAATCACTTCCAATAGATTCCTCAAAAATATAGATCAATAATATCACAATACATCTCAATGTACAACTCGGTCACATAATATATAATTTCATATAGCTTCAAATATCAACAAGTATAGCTTCAAGTATAATCCTCACATAATTTATTCACAATAACTGAAACAAATCATGAAGTACAAGATAACATGGTATGAAATATAATAGAAATGGTATGAAGTCTCCACACTATTATCTTTAACTCAAACTACGTGGTAGATATATCTTTTAGAGATCAACTTTCTAGCTCTAAGATAGGAAATAAATTTACCCTTAGGCACGACAGAACTACCTTTCCACTCTATGATAACTTTACTCAAAAATTGAAACTTGACAATTCGAGTTCTACAATCAATAGAGGCATAACAAGCATAAAGTTATTCCATGCTAAAAATAACATCAAAATTAATCATATCTAACTCAACTAGATCAGCTAAGGTATCTCTATGATAGATAGATAGACAGATAGATAGATACAATATAATCCCTATAGACCCTCTTAGCCAAAGTAAACTCACAAATAAGAGTAGGCACACTTAAGGGATCAAGAAGATACTCGGGAAGAATCTCAAACTTATAATCTACATAAGGGGTCAAAAAAGACAAGGTGACATTTGGATCAAGCAAAATATACATATCATAAAAAAAGACTCAAAGCATCCCAGTGACAACATTTGGCGAGTTCTCCTGATCGAGGCGGCTAGCATAGCATACAAATGGTTTGTACTCTCATTTGTACCTGAAGTATCATCTCTTTGGTTATCTCGGGCTAGTGTTGTTGCCGATGAAAATTGGGCCTTGTTGTTCCACATCGAACATTCTCTCTGAAAAATGGCCCATTTGTCTATACTTGTAGTAGCCATTGGTGCCCTCTCTACACTCACTTAAGGGAAGTTTGGTATATTTACCACAAGGTGGCTTCCCTTTTGAACCTTGGGTTGTGCTTTCCTAGGATTGAGAACCCTGAGATTGAGAATTTTGGTGACTCTGCAACTTCTACTCATACCTATTACGCAACAATAATGCACTTGATGAGGATGGTGCAAGCCCGAAGGCCTCTCTTGAAAAAAGTACCTACCCCTTTACTTCTACTGGTTATGTTCATGTCTTACTGACTTAGCCTTTTTATTCATATGCTCTTCTTTATCTTTCTTATTATCATCCTTAACTTGTTGTGCATATACCATGAGTCTGGAGATATCCATATTTGAAATCGACATGATGTCTTACACTTCTTCTTTACATGTTTGCCCAAGTCAGAGACAAACTTTCTCATCTTAGATCTCATGTCCGGAATCATCTCCGGAGCATACCTAGACAACTAAATGAATTTGAAGTTGTATTCTTTCACAGTCACCCCCTTCTACTCCAAATTCACAAACTCCTCAACCTTTGTTTCCTTTAACTCTTAGGGAAAAAAGTGATTAAGGAATGAACTTTTGAACTCATCCCAAATAGTAGGTTCAACATTCTCATCACGACCTTTTGAACTCATCCCAAACAGTAGGTTCAACATTCTCATCACGACTCTTTTCCTATTGATTGTACCAAATACTTTTCACATTCTTAAGTTGATAGGAAACAAGCTCAACTCCTTCCACCTTAGTAGCATGCATGACTTTCGAGATCTTCTACTTCTCATCAATGAAGTTTTGAGGATCCTTCTCAACCTTTAAATCTGCGAAAATTGGTGGGCTCATCTTAAAAAAATCTCGAATCCTAGTGGAAGTAAATGGCTCTTGAGAAGTAGAACTAAGGGCTAGTATACCCTGGTTATTATTCTGAGCAGCCACCAACTAAGTAAGCATAGCAATAACTTATTTAAAATCTGTCTCTGAAGTAGGGGTTGACTGAGTAGTAGGCGTCTGAGGAGCCCTAATGAACCTTCCAACCCCTGGCTCTTATTCCTATTTGTGGAGCACTTTTGATGGGGAAATTTTGCTATTGGAGACATTTCTTTAGTTGGCGGTACACTTAGAAGACATGATCTGCAAACACGTAAAGCATGAGTTTTATAGGAACTTTCATAGAGTTAAGCTCTGTCATACAAACTCAAAGTATAAAAGAAGTCAGATTCTTAATGCCCCATAACCTCTTGATTATAAGTGTGGTATGTAGCACACCCATAAGTACGACTCTACTAGACATGACTTCATGAATACCCTAAGACTCTTGAACTTTGTGCTTTAGTATCAAGTTTGTCATGCCTCGGGAGGATACTCTAGGCGTGACCGACATTAAAAAACCATTGTTAGTCCCCAAGGAGACCACTTGGCCCTATCACTCATTTACTCAATTAGCAGAAGACTCAAATCAATCAAAAGAGATGTTTAGTGGGCTAACTAAATCAAGAACTCAATGGGACAATAGCCCTAAAACAACAATCAAGATCAACTCAATATCATAAGAAATAGTAAAAAAAAAAGTCTTAGAGCTAGAAATAACAACTCTACTATATCTCTGTCTATGAAGCCTCTATCCCTAACCATCTCTTTATAAGGTGCCAGTGACAAGTTCATCGCTACCTCAAATGTCTAGTCAAAGTAATAAAGGAAAAAATACTAAATGAAAAGAGCTCATTCGGATGTAAGGAGGACTAATCAAAATGCTAGGATGGGTTGATCTTTAACGATGCGCCTGTTGAGGATCTCTAACACCAGTATATGCATCATAAAACAATGTAATGCCAAATGGTGTCAATATATGAAATGTTCGGTATGTAAAATAACTAAAATGAGAAGTAGGCGCAAGGATACTCAACTCAAATAATTTGACTCAAAAATATGACACAACTCAGTAATATGACTCAACTCTATCTAAAGCAACAAAAATTTGAAGGATAAAACCATGCTGTAGAAGTAGACTCAATAATGGACAAAATATTTTTCTATCCTTGTAATTTTCTTCTCATTAAATCCTTATTTAAAAAATTATCTTAAACAACAAGAACACATAAGATATTATCACTTTTTAATGAAATGTGTTGACCCAAGAAGGCCTAGGCCGAGACTATACACCTTATATTCTCAAAAATCTTTCGTTTCATTGTAGCATTGCTCCCACTTAATTACACCACTATTAGTAAACACAAATTTTATATGCAACACTTATAAAGCTAAGAAAAGAAAAGATGATTAAATAGAACTAATGATAAATAGTAAAATTTAATAGTATAATAATATTATTATTTTAAGATCTACTTATTATTTTTCTAACAACTTGAACAATAGTCCCTTTGTTTACAAAACAAACAATAACGATATACATTCACGATATCTAGTTAACATAAACAAAAATCATATTTGGAAAATAAAATATCAATATTTCAAAGCAGATTAAATAAATAAACTTATAATTCCTCATATTTTATATTTTCAACACAATAAAAATTTATCTCAAAGCACCTCAACAACTCCTAATCAATTACGCTATTAACTATTAAATACTCCAAAATAAAATCATCTGTTAATGTCAATAAATCTTTAGAATGGATCAAAATGAAACAATAGCCAACTGTCAAATTTGTCTGAAATGCTATTCAATTTGCATCAATTGTTTGCTAAGTTGTAAATGCAAATATAAGAAAGTTAATGATATTTTTTGAGATAGTAAAAATAGTTTTTTCCCCAGTATAGATGAACAAGAAGTTAAAGAAAAAAACTTTCAACCTAGAGATGATTTTAGAATTTTGAATTATATAAAAAGATAATTTAATGAATTCTAAATACATTATATCAAGATATATGAAATAAATTTTAAATATATAAATATAAAATTTAAGTCAACATTATTAGATTTCGCATATATTTATTATACATGCTTGTAACTCTAGGCCTCGTTCAATATATAAGTTATTTGTATAATTGTATTATTATCTATTTAAATTTAATAAAAAAATTTAGTGTAGGGTTCACACAAGTCATCCCAAGACTTACTTGAGTCAAAAAAGGAATGCAAATTAACAATTTTGAACTACTATTTGATCTTTAGGAAAGGATAAAAAAGCCCCGATTGAATTAAGATGGAGGGACTAAAATATTCGTATTCGTCGATGAAAAATTAAGCTAAGAAAAAAGAAAAAGGTGCGATCGCAGAGTAGAGAGAGAAAGAGCGAGCGCCGTGTGATTCTAGAAAACTGTTTGATTCGTAAGTTCAGGGATTCTCGCGCAGATTGAAATTCTCGCCGGGAATCTTTCTTTCGATATCGCCGGGGAGTTGACTGGTGGTTTTGATCGGAGAAACCTGGAGATTTTCTGTCGGAGGTGAACACAAGTAAAGGACATAAGGATGGTGAATTCAATGGTGGAAAGAGCAACGAGCGATATGCTTATAGGTCCTGATTGGGCTATGAATCTCGAGATCTGCGATATTTGCAATCACGATCCTGCGTATGCTTCTCTTTCCTTGCTCTTTTTTAATCAATGGTTTTGTGTATATCGAACTTCTGCCCTTTTTGCTCTTTTACTTTGGTTTAGGTGACTTGAGATTTATCAATTGTTAGCGAGTTGGCAGTAAGTGTTTAAGTGATTTGGACTGAGTTTAGGACTGAATTTCGAAGTTAGATGTAGCACTTAAGTAGTTTCTCGTTGAGTTGTTGATGACTTACGAAACTTTATATGAATGTATAATATAGTGGCTCTTGTTTCTCTCTCGAGAATTTCTTGAAAGAACTGTTAATTCCATGAGGTGATCGATTAGACTAAATCATGTTTTATTAGGAAGTCAAGGGAGTACAAGTGGCATTATACAAAGAAGGAATTGAGTGATTCTGTTGTACCAGTGAGAATCAGTATCATGTTTGTTAATTGGATGAGTCTTTTTGGGTGGTCGGAGTGTAGTTTAGCGTTTGTATTTCATTTTATGTGGGTAAAATATCCCTGTGAGTTGTTAGCTGTTGTCATGATGAGTGAAATGCCAAAATGACCATTCTTAGTCCTAAGTTCATTTTACTTTGTATCTTATATGCTATTAATGCATTGCTTTTCTTAAAAACACTGATGAGCTCCTCCTCCGAATATCAATGAAAAATCTCAACTCTATGTCTGTTCTTTGTCGATTGAGTTTGAAAATTGTGTTGTATAATCTGCTGTTCATATGTATTATGTAGCATCAAATTAATCCTCTCCTTGTGCTAATGATGTATGCAAAGAGGTAGCTGATCCATAAACTGAAACGGTTGGCTTACCAGCCGATTGAATTCTTATGATTATTGCCTTGTGTCAAATGGTACTCCCGATATCCTAAAAGTCCAATCATTTTTACTCATCAAACCCCCAAAAGTTATCTTTCTTACTATGTTTTTTTATTGTGTTGTCAAAAGTGGTGTTTGAGCTCTAAATGTAGCCAACTCTAAATTGGAGCTTCAGTGAAAATGCCGTTGAGGCGTGCATCATAGCCAAAGCTAACCAACCGATGTTTTGTTTGAGGACACTATCAATTTTTGAAGTTATATGAGTTCTGACATGGAAAATATGACCGTTGATAACAGCTATAGCCAAAACAAAGCGTTGTATTAGTCCTTAAGAAATGCCAGAAAGCAATAAGTCTCTGCCAAGTCCATGATTTTTGTTGATGCTAAACTTGTAGATTACCCATATGCTAGTTCTATTCAAGATAGTAAATGGCAATCCATGAATATGCACAATGTAGAGATCAAAAGCAAGAGGGGTATGGTAGAGATCCTAGATAAAATAGGTGCGCGGGAAGGTGATCTGTAACTAGATGCTTAGTTGGGTACTGTAGTGAGAAGTTCAAGGAGAGACCAACTTTAGCAGATATAAGAAGATGTTGTCATTTAAATAGAAGAAAGCTTTTGAAGTTAACATCTACGAGCTGAATGACGAGATATTTTCTGTTTGAATTCCAAATAGAAACATGGCAGAACATATTGGTCATGGCCAGTGGAGGTGGAAGACTTGCAGCTTTCATCTCAAATAGTGGAAACCAACAACAGGCTGGATATCAAGTCTCCATCTTTTAAAGAAACATGGATCAGAGCAGTGAGGATTCCCGTACACCTATGGTCAAAGGTCTTCCAAGAAATAGGCGAGATCTGCGGAGGCTATGTGGCTACGGAGGAGGAAATAAAGTTGAAAAATCATATGCAATGAGTGAAGATTGTGGTAGCAGAATTCCAGAAGAGGTGGCAGTGTTGCAAAACGGCATAAACTTTAACTTTCAAATTTTGCCAGAATACTTGCCAAGATTTGATATTGTGCCAAAAAATGATAAGGGGGAAGATGATGCCTGTTACCCTATCTAGAGGGTTACCTAAAGGATTTAGGGGAGAGGGTCTGCGATGGTGTAAGTGAATCCCGTCAACTTAGGGATTCCCCACCCTCTTAGCATGTGGCCCAATAGAGAGAGTCAGATGAGTCACTTAAGTGAAATTTCGAAAGCGGGCCACTTGTCTGGGCCAATTACTAAATTATCACAGGCTTGGTTTAAAGGCCCAGATGTGGCGGGCCAAGTAATTGCTAATAATTTTCAAGGGGAAATAAGAGCCATGTTGTCAACCTAGAGCTCTTTCGATTTGTTGAAGACATAACAGCTCAAATGGCCATACATGAAGATTCTCAAGTCCTTGAGAGTATAGTAGACTTCCGTATGTGAGGATAAGAGGAAAGTCAACTGAGATAATGGAAAAAAAGAGTCTCCAATAGTGGGTGAAGAGATTGATAAACAGTTGGAAAGCAATTTAGTCACACGTGGTGATAATCAAGCTAACAATGGGGTAATACTGTAAAATCCTAATACAGAGATAGTCAACTGGGAAGTCGACGATGTAGAGCCTCTAATGACGCTACAATAATTTATAACACAGGTGAAAGAGAAAGAAACTTCGAATTGGGTGCAACTGAACCTAATTAAATTGGGGAAAATCTTTGAGATTGACTTTTAAGGACATGAGGAGGAAGCCGTAGACAAACAAAAAGACAGGAACAGTGTTGTGAAATCAAGAATACTAAGACTAAAGGAGTACAAGAATTAAAAAAATTTGGTATGCTTTGATGTCAAAGTTGAATGCGTGGGGAACAAAGGAAAGGGGCAGAACACAAGTACTAGTATTTGATGAAGCTCAAGCTAGTCCCTTGGAATGTTAGGGGACTAAATAATAGAGAGAAAAATATGATGATGGGTAATATGATATGGGCATGGAAGGCAGACATCATATGCCTTAAAGAAACAAAATTGGAAGGCTTTGTTACAGAGTTAGCCAAATAGGTTTGGGGAGGCAGATGGATCAGACAAGCATATTTGGAATTCAGTGGGACAAGAGGGGGGGGGGGATCTTTCTAATATGAGATGAGATAGCTTTAAAGGAAAAAATTCTGGAAATTGGAGCATTCTCCATCACATGTAAATTGAATGTCAAACACAAGACATCAAATTCCACATTACGGGAGTGTATGCTCCCTACTATTACAAGGAAAGAAAACAAGCGTGGGAAGAGGTGGCTTCTGTAAGTAGTTTGGTGAAGGGTCAGGGGTCATTTGTTGGGGATTTTAATGTGGGCAAGAAACATATATGTGAAGAAGAATTGTACAAGCAGAACTAAGGGCATGAAGGAACTCTCAGACTTTATTGAAGACATGAAATTTGCTGATTTGCAACTAGAAGATACTACATATACCTGGTTCAAAGGGGATCAACATGAAGTAACTTCCAGGCTTGACAGGATTCTAACTTTTGAGGAGTGGGATGACAATTTTCAAAATTTGAAACAGATTCTTCTCTCAAGGTTGAACTATTATTATATCCCTATAGCTTTACTTCAGGGATCCTGGTTAGGGAACAAGTGCTATTTTCAAATTTGAGAATTGGTGGATGAAATCTGAGAGTTTCATTGACAGAATTAGGGTTTGGTGGTGCTCCTTCAATTTCAGAGGGAAACTTGACTATTGATTAGACTGGAAATTAAAAGCATTGAAGATTAAACTCAAATATGGAGGAATGGGGAAGAAGGAAATTTGGTTACACAGAGAAAGAAACTGGTGAAACAGATGGCTGACCTAGTTGTTGACAGGGAAGTCTGCAATAAAATCTGAGGAGTTGCTGAAATATTAGAAGTTAATCAAGGAGGAGGAAATCTCCTGGAGGCAGAAATCAAGGGCTCCATGGCCGAAGGGAGGTGATGAGAATACTAAATGCTTTCATAAGATTGCAACTGCAAACAAAAGATACAACAACATTGACCAGCTTATGATACAGGGAGAATTGACTCAAGAGCCAAGCATAATTAAATGGAAAATTACTGATTACTACAATTCTACAAAAGGTTGTATAAGAAAATTACTCACTGGAGATTTAAGTACCAAAATGTACAATGCCCTGTCCTAACAGAAGAAGAAATTCAGGCTCTCCAAAGTAATTTTGAGGAGAAAAAGTCCTGAGGTGCTTAAAGATGTGTGCAATTGATAAAGTAGCATGTCCAGATTTCATTACATGCTGGGATGTGTTAAAGCAAGACATTATGGATACTTTCTGAAACTTCTATGAGAAGAAGGGTTTGAGAAGAGCTTCGATGCAACCTTCATAGCCTTTATACCCAAAAAGAAAGGTGCCAAGGAGTTGAGGGATTTTAGGCTAATTAGCCTGATTGGCAGCATATAGAAATTGATTTCCGAAGTCCTGATGGAGAGGCTGAAAGGGGTGGTTGACATGTTGATAGACTCACAACAAATGAATTTTATTAAAGGGATAGAAATAATGGATGCAGTTTTGACTACAAATGAAACTATCGACTCAAGAAACAAGCAAAAAGAGCCCGGTGTCCTCTGAGTTGGATATAGAAAAAGCTTATGATCATGTTAACCGGAAGTACCTAGTAAAGATGCTGGAAATGATGGGTTTTGGGCAGAAGTGGCTGAATTGGGTAAAATTCTGTATCTCAATTGTTGGCTTCTCAGTCTTTATCAATGGTAATCCTGTAGGTTTTTTTCAACCTCAGAGAGGTCTCAGACAAGGTGATTCCCTGTCGCCTTTCACTATGGAGGGCTTTAATTAATGATTAAGACAGCTAACCTTGAGAGGGTGGTTAAGGGGTTTTGATGTGGTCAAAGAAGGTGTTGAGAGACTAGAAGTGACACATTTGCAGTATGCAGATGACACCATGGTATTTTGTGATGCTGAGGAGAAACAACTTAAGTATCTACGGGTGATTCTATTCCTGTTTGAAGGTATATTTGGTTTACATATTAATTGGAGGAAGAATGTGATGTATACTAGTAATGAGGTGACAAGATGAGCTAGTTAGCATCAATTCTGGGTGGTGAAATTGGAGCCCTACCAACTACATACTTGGGAATGCCCTTGGGAGCCAAATCCAAGTCCATAGACATATGGAATAGTGTGATTGAGCAGAAATTGGCCAAGTGGAAGACTCTCTACTTTTCTATGGGGAGTAGACTGACCCTTATCAACTCAGTACCTGATGCTTTGCCAACCTATATAATGTCTCTATTTCCTATTCCAACAGGGGAGGTTGAGGAGGAAATTCTCGTGGTAGGGGAACAAAGAGAAGGAAAGTTTTCACTTGGTAAAGTGGACAGCAATGATGACTGGCAAGAAGAATGGAGGGATGGGGATAAAGAATCTGAAGCTTCAAAGCCAGGCTCTTATTATGAAGTGGTTATGGAAGTATACAAACAACAGGTAGAGGTTATGGAGGAAAGTGATTAGAGCCAAATATGCTTAGGAGGATAACTGGATAACTAAAGAAATGACTACTTCTTATGGGGTTAGCCTCTGGAGATCCCCCAGAATCCAGTGGAATGAAGTTAAAAGCAACTCAAAGGTAAAAGTTTTGGATGGGAGGAAGACCAGATTTTGGAAGGACAGTTGGCATGAGAAAGGCAACATGGAAGTACTTTTCCCAGACATCTACAACCTAGTCATGTTTCAACAAAGCACCATAGCAGAATTATGGACACCATAGGGATGAAATTTCACTTTCAGAAGGCAGTTGAATGATTGGAAGGCCATGAGAGTTGTTGAATTCTTCAATACTGTGGACACCTTCACTGGATGGCTGAATGGGGAGGATGAACTGTGGTGGACAAGTGATGATAGGGGGGTGTTCAAAGTCAACAAAGCCTATAAGGTGATGGATCAAACAAACCAGCAGGGTACAAGATGGCCCTGGAAACAAATATGGAAAAGTAGAATATCTCACAAAGTATCTTGCTTTGTTTGTTTAATGGGCAATGGCTAAGGAAGAGTCCTTACATAGGACAATGTCATGAAGCGAGGGATAACCTTGTGTTCCAGGTGTTTCCTACGTGAAACATCTAAGACTATTAACCATCTACTATTACATTGCAAGTACACTCAACATTTATGGAGAATCTTTCTAAGCATAAGGCATTTCCTCGACCATGTCGAGGAAAGTGATTGAGTCTCAAATGAGCTGGGAGGAAAAGGGTGCATGCAAAGGACAGAGGTAGATGGAGAATTCTCCCTAGTGCTATATGGTGGGCTATCTGGAAAGAGAGGAATTCAAGATGTTTTGAGAGCATAGAGAACAATGTGCTGAAAGTTAAGCTTAACTGCATTATTCTACTTCTAATTTTTTGGTGTAATCAGTTTTACTCAAACGACACTATCTCCATCATTGATTTTCTAGACTCAATTTAGTCATAGAAAAGTGAAGTTTAGGAGTACCCTTGTATGTAAGGTTACAATACAAAGTTATCAAGTTAAAAAAAAAACATTAAATAGAAATCCAACGAACTAGATTGCAATTGCATGATGTAGTAATGCTCACTGAAATTTCCCTCTTCCTCTTTTTTCTTTTTTTTTTTCTCTTTAAATTTTGCTCGTGTTATTGGCTTGTCTTTACAGGTGTGTGCTTTACCTTTTGTGGAAGATTGTTTAAAGTAGTTATTGATGTTTATGTTCTTTTTGGGTTTACCAGGCAAGCCAAAGATGTCGTAAAGGGAATAAAAAGACGGCTTGGTAGTAAGAATCCCAAAGTCCAGCTTCTTGCTCTGACAGTAAGCTTCTAAAGCCATCAAAATTGATGTTTTAATAATACTTCATTTGTATGGGCTGTTAACTCTCCAACTTTTGTGTTACTTTGTAATTCTTTCTTTTTGGTTGTAGATGTTCAGGTGTTAAATTTATGCTACCTCTTTTCCTCAACTATTTCATGTTCATTATTGTTTTCTCTTATTAACCACAGATACGGTTATGTATGCTATATGATCAATATTTTTTGATAAACAACATATACATTATCATAGAGTATCCTTGTGGATGTGGCGGAGTGGTGATATATGACTTGCATCTCAAGCAATCTATAATCAGCTATTGGCATGTAGCTTGTCAAAAAACAAATAAATCAGCTATTGGTGTGATGTCTAGTCTTTCTGGTGACACATGAGGATGCATCTCCCAAAACTGCTTTTTCCTATACTTGCCTAATGCTTATTGCTTTCTTAATTTTGTAGTTGATTAGATAATCGGTTTGAAGATATGGATGTTTGATAAATGGTTCTTACACCCAAAGGTGTTGCCTAGTGGTCAATAAAATGGAAAACCATGAGGTCTTGGTTCAAATTCACCGTAGGCAAAAAGCACTAAATTATTTCTTTTCATCTGCCTAAGCCTTAGTGGACAGAGTTACTTGGTACTTGTGCCTGTGAAATTAGTCGACTGTACACAAGCTGCTCCGAACGCTACAATTTTGAAAAAATATGTTTAAATGGTTCTTGTAAAAAAGTTACAAAAAGGATGTTTAAATGGTAATTCTGAATTCTCATCTACAATTAGAATGGTTAAAGATATTATTTATATTTTGGCTCTAGAGTACTCTATCAATACTAAGGGTTTCGTTGTCCTTGATAATTCTCTTGCTTTATTTGTTGGTAGTTACCTTATAGATGTAACCTTAATATGTACCTAGCCGAACTTGCAATGAACTCACAACAGTTAGAGAATGCTACAGTTGTCCCTCTTAGGTTGTGTTAGGGTTTCCACCTTTCAAAAAGGCTTATAATGATCCTAAGTTACTTCACCCTTTGCTTTTAGGTTTTGAGTTGAATGTTTAGATTCTTTTGCCTGGTAACAGAGTGAAACTTTGGTGAGCCTGTTCCACAATTGCTTTTTCTCTTTATGTTCAATAAGTCTAGGTTTTTCCTTCCCTCAACTCAGCTCATGGAGCTTCTCAGGGTTTATACGTCTCTCAATTTAGTCCATCTATCCACTAACCTAACTACAGGTCCACTCGTTACCTATTGGTCCTGATCTATCTCCCTCGATTTGAGGCCTGCTACTGTTGAAGAATGCTGTACTTGTATCTCATTGGTTGTGTAAGTGTTTGTGTAAGGGTTTCCAATTTGATCTCGAGCTACTTGATCCATCTCCTTAAAGCTTTGGGTTGGATGACTAAATTCTTTCAAAATAAGATGTCAAATTATAGTAAAAATTGTTCATTGCACGGGGATTTGCTTATTTGCTGAACAAAATAGTTCTGAAACCACTGTATGAGAAATTGATTTAAGTTGGTCATATTCTACAGCTAGACGAAATTTTCTAAGTTAATATAATACTTGGAAAGAAAAGTTTCAGCAATAAGAAATAATTGATTGATTAGGATAAGGCTGGGATCTTGGTTTCACTTGATGTTTGAAACTAAGGTCATTCTCCACAGTTTATCATTCTCACTTGGATATGTATACCCCTCTCAATGACATTGAACTATTACAAGTTATCTAATTATATGCACTCGTTACTGTTATGCATCTAGTTGAACTCTTGTCATGCATTAAAATAAAGAAAGTTTTACCATTTGGTTGGGCTTTTAGAATTGTACAGGACTGCTTTCAGTTATCTTTATTACCACAATTATATTCATACACATTTTCCACTTTCCTGTTAAGATCTAGTGGACAAGGAAATCATGATTTAGTAGATTCATATGGAAAATCTAGAAGTTCACTTCTCATCAACTCCTACAAGAGTTGGACTCAATAATGAGTATCCATACAAAAACTGTATCTCTAAGTAGGGATATCTTGGCATTCAAAATAGATTCATATATTCACTCTATCAACCTGTACCCTCTAAGAGTCTTTAGTTGCCTCCTGATAAAAAAAAAGGAAAAAGTCTTTAGTTGCCTAAGTGCCGCTTCATTAGTAGTGTGACCTTATGAAAAAGACTGAAATTATTTTGATGTTGTCTTTTAAGATTCTAAAATTTTATGGAGGAATACTGAAATTGATTCACTATTGCCTTTAGCACTTTTTTAACTCAGTACTGTAGCTTATCAAATCAATAAGTTTATTGGGCATAATAAATTGTGTTTCCATTTTTCAGCTGCTGGAAACAATTGTGAAGAATTGTGGGGATATTGTTCATATGCATGTTGCTGAGAAAGATCTCCTTCATGAGATGGTGAAAATTGTAAAAAAGAAGGTGACTTCTTGCTGATCCTCAAACTCCCTTATGTCTTCTTTAAACCTTTTTCTTTCTTCAAAGTTAAGACATCTGTACGTACTGTTTTGTAACAGCAACCTGACTTGCATGCCAAGGAAAAAGTACTAATTTTGATAGACACATGGCAAGAAGCATTTGGAGGGCCAAGGGCAAGATATCCACAATTTTATGGCGCATATCAGGAGTTGCTGGTAAGTCTTTCTACTAGTTTTACTTTGTCTATCTGCATGTGATTGTTATTCATGTGTTTAGTAATCAAAACAATTAAGAAAGAAACTGGGTCAATTGGTGATAGTTCAGTTTTCTGACATATTGTCCAATCAGCTACTAGTTAGTATAGGGTCCAGTTGCAATATGGCAGTTGTCAGAGGAGTGCATATCAAACAAACAGTTCAATGGTTGCTTAAATCCCAATTAAGATGCTTATTGAACCAAACTCGCAGCTTCCACCACGCGTATTTACAGTTGTCATGTCATGCCATTCCTTTAGCATTTTGTTGCTTCTCAAAATGGAGTTTTTGACATACTGCTTGATGTTTCAGCGCATTGGAGCTGTATTCCCTCAGAGATCTGAGAAATCAGCCCCCGTGTTCACACCCCCCCAAACACATCCGCTGGCTTCATACCCACAGAATCTCCGGAATCCTGAACCTGGTCAGGAAGCAGCTGAGTCTTCTGCAGAGTCTGAATATCCAGCCTTGAGGTGAATCTTATATTTCTAACTCTTGAAAGTAGTTAGACTTTTAAGTCATTTGGTACGATTCCTTTCTCTTTTTTTTTTCTTGTCCTGTTATGGAGCTGTTAACAGGTGCAGTGAGCATAATTGATGTTCAAAAGCGTTGATGGAGAACCTGTCTAGTAGACTTCTTCTACTTGTCCCCGCACAACTTTTTTGATGAGTAGTTTCTTTGTGCATGCCTTGACATATTTTGATAGTTGATGCCCTAACCAAATGTAAAATTAGGCAGGTGGAGGTGGTACAAATACACATGTTTAAAGTCAATGTAAAACCATCACTTTGATGACAGTACGATAAAAAATCGAAGAGAACTTAAGATTAACTTCCTCCATGGATCCATCAGCAGTGATACTCTCTTATTGCCCAAAATGTAACTGTGAATAACCTTAGGATTGGTTTCTGGTATATATGGTTTCTGGTATATATCTTCCTTTTTGTGCAATATCTGCTTGAACTGCCAAGGGCCTTGATCTAAGTTCATTGAGCCTATCCAAATCTCTGGTAGAATTGAAAAGTGGTAGGATCATTGCAGGTACACTGTGGATCACTAATGAATTTTTAGGATCAGGAGTCTCCTACTACTTCGCCAATTATCCTAGTTTTCTTCATTTTGATGTATTTTGTGAGTTGTGACATCCAGGTGTTAGGTCACTCAATCCAAGATTAATCTGCTTGGCTCGAAATACAAATAATAACGTATATTTATCCATTCTCATGTCTGTCTTCTTTTTATTTCAGCTTATCTTTGATATATTATATTATATGTCTATGGTTTGTGTTGATATCTCTCTTCTGAGATACATTATCATATCTAGACTTGATGTTACTTGTTTAGACTAGTTTGAACTTGTTAGAATAGGAATAGGTAAATACAATCCTACTTAGAATAGGAATAGGAATAACAATAGTATATAGAATCCTA
>JBCEWC010008460.1:0-19933 GCA_038996855.1 Solanum aculeatissimum | reverse complement strand
ACTAATCTATAACAATATTGGAAGAACCCATAACTAATTGGAAAGCTTAAAATCAATTTAAAGGGTTAGGGTTCTTAAGATCTTCAAGGATGAAAGAGGATCCTTGAATCAAGTCCCACATACCTTAATCCAAGCAAACAATCTACAATACCAAACTTAATCAAGTGTTCTTCCCCAAATTCTACAAGCTAGCTTCAATGAAGGTCAAGAGAGCCTTAAGATTTCTAGAGAGAGTGTAGGGGAGTTCTAATGGATGAAATAGGGTTTGGGGCATGATTAAGGCGCTTAGGATACCTTAAGGGACTAAAAAGGGGCTTAGGAAAATGTTAAATCATGAAAATACCATTAATAAACCGGAACTTTTCACTGAAAACCACACCCAAATGGAAGCTACAGTGGCGTCAAATGGTCACACGGTCCGTGCAACGTGCTATCAAGTTGTACTTAGCCAATATTCCACATGAAATCTCGGAGGGCTCTCTGTCACGTTTGACGAGCAGCCAAATGGACCATCTAAGGTGAGACAACCCGTGTTATGTACCTTCTGACCCTCCTTAACTTCAAAAACATCCACCAAGCCATGGCTTAGCCACTGCCTCACTTAACGAGGCAGTGAACAGACCGTTAAATGCCAAACGACCCGTTAAGGGTCCCGTCAACCCACACATAGCTTTGGGGTGGTTCCAAGACACCCCAAGCTTACTGGAACATCACATGACATCCTAGGCGGACCGTTGAAAGTTTAACGGTCCGTGTAAATGTCCTTGGCAATTTTCCGAGCCTATCTCCAATGGCTTCCAAATTTTAGACAGTCTCACTGTTTGGGGCATATCTCCCTCATAAGATATCTAAATTGAGGGAAACTACTTTTTTTGCAAATATAACTTAAATATCTTCAATTTGATATATGGTAGCTCACATGATTCATCCTACATCAAAAGTTATGACTATTTGAAGTTGATTGTCAAAATTGTCCCTCTAGGCCACTTTCTAGCCCAATTTGCATTTGGCCACTTAAACTCAACCCGTGACCACCAAAACTCATACATGGATTTTAGTACATCATAGAATTCCAACCATAAGTAGATTTCAAAAATTTTCGGGTTGTTACAGTTAGTTTCACCACCCGGAACCATTGTAACTAACGGAATTTTGATTCGAGCTTCCGAACTCCGAATGTTGACCAAAGTTAAACTAATGATCCGAAATCAATTGAAAATGCAACTTTGGATCCAAAATCTTCATTTTAATCTACAAAACTCCAACTTGTCATAAGATTTTCAAAAACTGACTTTTCAACTCAACCAAAAATGACTTAAAGCAACTTTCAGGAAGAGCAAAACAATAATTTATCTGAAATTTTCAAAAATGGTCTTCACATTCATTACAAAAATGCAAAAAATAAAACATAATAGTATTAACTTACTTTGATTTCAATTCTAATTCAGTTTATGTATTCATCAAATTTTGTTATTCCTCACCTGAAAAGTCAATTAGAGCATTTTCAAGAAATAACCTGAATAACAAAATTGATAAATTATTCTCAAGTACTGCCAAAAAGTTGAATTATATCTTGACAAAAAAAACATAGAAGTGTAATTAAAAGTTTTTATGGGGGGTTAGTGTAGATGATGTGGTAAAAAAATAAATTTTTTTAAAATTGAAATATTTTTTATATAAATTTTTAAATTTTTTAGGGGCAGGTGGGTTGGGGGTTGGTAGGGATATCAAGTTAGAGAGTGGAGTGAAAAATGAAAATTTTATCTAGAAATATTGATGAAACTTTATGACATGTTGAAGTAACAAAACAGAGATGAAATAATGTTTTTTTTTAAAAATCCACTATAGTGGCTTGTGAGGATTTAAGCATTGACCTCAACATGTAAATTTAAAAAAGAAAATAAGTACATGCAGGAAGACATAGATCATAGCCTCCAGAGCAAGAAAAATGAGGTAGGCCATCTCTTTGTTAATACTAGACAAGAACAACTTAAAGAGCATGACATTCTTCTTAGGACAATTAATCACAAAATGGTTATTCCTTTGTTTGAATCTGAAGTTAGGAATTCTGTTGATCCAAACTCACCAATGTCTTGATAGAAGCAGGTAGCAAGCTAAAGTTTTCTATTATGAGATTCTCCTTAGTAGATTCTCCTAAGTTTGCCAAGCGATTAGCTACCATATTTCCCTCTCCGTTAGTATGCACAAAAAGAAAGTTTTTTCCACTGGAGAGCTGGTTGATCTGATCAATAACATGACAAATCTGCCAAAAACTCTTCAATGTGTGATTAATCATATTGATAATCAGTTGAGAGTCAGCTTTCACAATTACATTGACGAGGCCCTTCATATTGCAGATTTTCACTCCTTGAAGAATAGCATTAGCTTATGCTATATTATTGCTACACTCTCTATAGTTTTTCATATACACAAGAATGAAGCTTCCATCACTGTTCCTAACGATTCCACCTCCTCCTGCACTACTTGGATTACCTTTGTTGCAGCCATCTGTGTTGAGTTTGTGCAAACCACTATTTGATTTTTGCCATAAAACCATCTTGATGTTGATCATCAACTTGCATTTTCAATAGTTCTACAAAGTTCGTTGTCACGCTCCAGGAGGGTACCCTTGACGTGGCCGACACTTGAAGAACCATTGTTAATTCTCCAAGAGAACCACCTAGCCTCATTATCACATCACACTCAACAACGGAAGAATACTTAGGAAAAGATGTCAAACAAATAAGTAAAGTTTTTATAAAATAATTTCCAGTGGTCAAGTTTGGAAAATAAAAGCAATCAACTCTCTCTACTCAGTGTCTATGAAGCCCCTAATCCAATCTAGAAGGTGCTCAGACAAGCCCCGAGCTACCTGAAATAAAATAAATACTACTCAATAAGTATAAAAAGGAAGGGATCCTCCGAAAGCAAGGAGGCTCACCAAGTCTGGAATGGGGATTAGTCTTCAACGATGCGCTTGTTGATGACCTCTTACCTGCCTCTACATCATAAAATGATGCAGTCCAAATGGACATCAGTACATTGAATATACTGGTATGTAAAATAGCTGGAAAGGAATGGACAAAATCAAAGATACTCACATCAAGTAATTCAACTCAAACTCAACTCAACTCAACTCAGTAAATCCTGCAATATTTGTATAAAGTTATGCTTTGAAAGTAAACTCGATAATATGGAACTCATAAAAAATCATTCAATTTATATAGTAAAACAATGCTCCCTAAAGAAACTCTAGCATACAACTCATGTCAAATCAGTTATGCAAAATCAGGGAGTTTCTCTAACCGATAATATCCCACCATCCTTATTCGTGATTCACAACGATCGCGGTGTCGTTGCTCGCCCGTACATTACTTGTCAACGTAAGGAAGCTCAACTATACCTCATGGATCCATCATCCCCGTCCATCTTTTTGGGCCAGGAGTTGCCAGAGATAACTGCACAACTATCCTACGCAGGCAACATAGTTCTGGGGTATTAATTCTTACCCAACTCGGTGTTCAATACTACTCTCAAAACATGTACTCATATCTATCAAGTAAATAGATTATTCAAAAAAATATCTCATCAAGTTTCATTGGACTTTAATTTAACATCAAGCTCATTTCAAAACATCTCATCATCATCAACCATTAATAAATATATTTTAAAAACCATTTACATCATTATCAAAATGCTTCCTCAAAATATCAAGTGCTTTCTTTAAAAATATGCTTAAAAAATCTTTACACATCATCAAGACTCTTTCTCAAACTAATATTTATGCTCAAAACTCATATTCATACAGACTCAGTAAAATATGTTCAAATATCATCTGTGTTTGATACGCACAATATGACCATCAATCTCAATTCAAAATAATGCATTAAATCAAGTAAAATACTTAATTAGGGTTCATGTGAATGAAGACATGACCATGCATCCAATCGAATTCCAACCTCATGAACATCATCACTATATTTTTATGTACAAAGAAACTCAATATGACAATAAACAACTCAAGAATTCAATTCTAGAATTAGGGTAAAACTCTACTCGAACTCAATTACAAGAAATCAACATGTGGGGAGCGTGGATGAACTCAATCCAATGGTATGAGTAGCCTTACATACCTGAGAGACTTAGATTTTTGAAGAATTCTGAAGAATGCATTTGATTCTCTTGAAACCCTAGATTTTCTCTTCTTGGAACCTTGTTCAAAGTCTTAGAATATATTTTGAACGTAAATATACTGAATAGGTATGTTTAGGGGCTTATATAGGTGTAAAAACATCGAGTTTAGACTTTTAAGAGGTGGGAAAGAACCAAAATAATATTTCTTAAAAAGCTGTCAAAGTCGTCCACGGGCCCATTTACGGCCAGTAGAAGGTTCCACAACCTGTAGGAATCCGTTGGTAAACTTTTCGGTGAATTTCAGAGTTTCTGGATGATTCTACGAGCCCAATCTATGGCCCATAGATGGATCTGTCAAGTCTGGGACTCAAAAATGGACTTGAAGAAATTATTCCACGAGTTAAGAGTATGGGCCATACTTCAATCCACAACCCGCAATTAGGTTTTGTAGTTTTAACTTTGCTCTGACAGTCTGCAGTAAAATGGTCACACCTTTTAACTCCAAACTCCAAATCAGGTTAAATCAGTTGCATTGGAAAGCTAATTCAAGGAGATTTCATTTGGTAGGTCATGAGACATCCAATATTATGTGTTCTAAGCGTTATGGTCATTTAAATTTGACCCTTGCATAATCTAATGCGAAAAACTCAATCGATAAGAAACTTTTAAACTCGACTAAGTACTAGGGGTCTCTTATGAACCTAATACACTTCTAATACTCTTCAAATATATAGGAATTAACCTTAAAATATAGGTACATTCAAGGCATCACTAGGTTCAAGCTTATATACTTACGACGAATAAATTCGGATCATATGAATAGAGTTGTGAGGTATTACAATATCTCCCCTTTGGGGTCATTCATCCTCGAATGATTAGCAAACCAAGGATGAATTCAAGGCATGAATAACAATCAAGACTCTATCAGGTCAATGAATCACAATCAACTAGCCTAGATAGTCACAAATAAAACTCAGAATAGGCAAATTAGGTCAAATGAAAAATAGAGATATTACCTTAGGAATTATCACCATCAGACATAAATAGAACATCAGAACTCAACCAACTCAAATCATTTAAACATCTCGACAATCAGTCATTAGAAATCAAGAAGGAAGTCATCGACTCTAATAGAGAACGGGACCATCGCAACATTGAAGACTCTATGGATAACTTCTAAGCTTAGTACCTCATCTCAACTATGATCCTTTCTATAACACTCTTTTCCATCAGCCGAAGCTTATGACTCTTTATTCAAAACTACGCCTAACCACTTCCTCTCATTCCATTCAAGCCTAATTCTAAATCCCAAAGCACTATTCCTAAGATGACCATACTATCAAAACATCCTCAAAACTCAAGCTCTATGCCTCCACGAGAACCTTCAGTAAAAGATCACTAGTCCTCTCCATTATATCGTCACTCTTACTCGAATACCTTTCCAAGAAGTCATCAATAGCCTATCCCCATTACTCACATAATAACAACCATGTATTTAAGCCTATCACACTAACCACTTTGACCATATCTATGAATTGTCAAGCCTATTTTGCATTTCTACCTCAATCATTGAAAGACCTCTAACTCAAAGACACACCCATATATTACCTAGATATACTCTTGTTGGGTGTAAGTAATAAGTGTGAATTGAGAAATGAAGATGAAAAGACAAAGAAAAAATGTGGGGGAACCGAGTAAAGGAAAATGAAGAGTCATTTCTCTCTCATCTAACAGAGGAAAAGTGGTGTCCTTATATTAGGAAATACTTCCTCTAACTCTTAAAGAGTCAAGTAAAGGGGAATCTCTCGCGCCGTCTTCATCGTCTCTCGCTCGGCTCGGCTTCGGCTTCGGCTACTACTACGGCTTCAGCTTTGACTTTGGCAACTGATGTGATTGATTGATATATATTTTGGACAAAATTTATTTAATTAATCTTCCTTTTCTGATGTCTGAGAATTATTAATTAATTAATTTATGAATTATTTATTAATTAAATGTATACACAAAATTAGTTAGTTTAACAAACTTTTAATTTTTGCGCCTAAAATTCTTAGAACAAACACACTCGTTCCCAAACGACACCATGCCTGCTCTGAATAGATGAGACTGTTCTGAACAAGTAGATTCACACCCAATACTCCCTATAAATGGAGACTCGTCCTGTGTTTTCAGATATCAAAAAATTTTTCTTCTTCTCTGCATACATTCTTCTTAAAAAATAAGAAATAGAGTTTGTGTGTGATCTATTTCTGACCTTTGAGTTCACCATAATTACAGAAGTTTGAGGTACCGTTACGTCTGTAATAGTTAATTCGTTTTATCCTGGGAGGAGTAATCCATAAACTCAGGTACATTGAGAGGATTAAATTCCTTAAGGACACATAGTGTATTCTGTGGACTCAGATTGATTTACAATTTTGTTTAAGTATTTTTCATTTCGTTTACTTGATTTACTGTTTATGTTGTTGTTTCAATACAAAGGGACTAACAAGCTTATGGAATTTAATTTTTTTTTTGTATTTTAATCTTCTGATTTCTAAGTTGTTTGTCTGTTGGTGACAGAAAACAATGTCTGATTCAAGCGAAATAAATATTGGAACAACGACTGCTACAGTACCATATACTGCATATTCAAGTCATGTAAATGTTATACCTACAGCTCCACTGGCAGAAAAACCTGCAAATTTTGTCGGTGTTGATTTCAAGAGGTGGCAGCAGAAGATATTTTTCTACTTGAATACCCTAAGTCTATAGAAATACATTAATGAGAATGTTCCTATACTGGCTGAAGGAACTCCAGATGATGAACGACTCTTGGTGACTGAAGCCTGGAGGTACTTAGATTTTCTATGTAGGAACTACATTCTGAGTGGCTTGCAAGATGATCCTTACAGTGTGTATAGTAACATGAAGACTTCCAAGGAACTCTGGGATACTTTGAAAAAGAAGTACAAAACTGAAGATGCCGGAATGAAAAATTTTATTGTGGCAAAGTTCCTAGACTATAAGATGGTAGACAGTAAAGCTGTTATTACCCAAGTTCAAGAATTATTGGTTATAATTCATGATCTCCTTGTAGAAGGTATAATGTTATCTAATACCTGATTTGAATATATAAAATTAGTTTTTAATACTCACACAATCTTTAATGTAGGATTGGTTGTGAATGATGCTTTTCAAGTGACAACAATTATTGATAAGTTACCCCCACTTTGTAAGGACTTCAAGAACTATTTAAAGCATAAATACAAGAAGATGACTGTTGAAGATCTCATTGTACGCTTGAGAATTGAAGAGGATAACAAAGCAACAGAAAAAAGGTCACTGAAAAATTCAACAATAGCAGGGGCAAATATTGTTGAAGAAGGACCAAATATCAAAAAGAGAAAGAAGTCATCTGGACCACAAAACAATCCGCCTAAAAAGAAATTTAAAGGCAATTGTCATAACTATGGGAAGATTGGACACAAAGCTGTTGATTGCCGCTCTTCAAAGAAGCAAAAGAAAACGAATCAAGAAAATATGACTGAGAAGAATGAAGAAGTAGAGAACTTATGTGCCATGTTAACTCAATGCAACTTGGTAAGAAACCCCAAAGACTGGTGGCATGATGCTGGAGCCACTTCACACAATTGTGCAGTCAAAGAAGCCTTTGCAACATATGCCCTTGCTGCACCTGATGAGACCATTTACATAGGAAATTCTTTCACAGCAAAAGTTACAGGTTATGACAAAGTATGTTTAAAAATGACGTCCGGCAAGGTGGTGAATCTAAACAAAGTTTGTCATGTTCCAGAAATGAGGAAGAATTTAGTTTCTGCTGGTCTCTTGATCAAGAATGGATTTAAATGTGTTCTTTTTTCAGACAAAGTTGTAACTAGCAAAAATGAGATGTATGTAGGAAAAGGCTACCTTACTGAGGATATTTTCAAACTGAATGCAATGGTTGTTGAAAGTAATAAAGTTCAGACTTCTTCTTACTTACTTGAGTCAAATAATCTATGTCATTCACATTTAGGACATGTCAATTACAAAACCTTGCAAAAAATGAGTAATTTGAATCTATTGCCTAAGTTTGAAAACAAACAGTCAAAATGTCAAGTATGTGTGGAATCTAAGTATGTTAAGCATCCTTATAAGTCAGTTGAAAGGAATTCAAATCCCTTGGACTTAATTCACACAGATATTTGTGACATGAAGTCAATACCATCTCGTGGTGGGAAAAAGTATTTCATAACGTTTATTGAAGATTGTATGCGATACTACTATGTTTATTTACTTAGTTGTAAAGATGAGACAATTGAAGAATTCAAATAGTACAAGAGTGAAGTTGAAACACAATTGAACAAAAAAATTAAAATGATAAGGAGTGATAGGGGTGACGAATATGAATCTCCTTTTGATAAAATATGTTTGAAATATGACATCATTCATCAAACAATAATCCCTTAGTCACCACAATCCAATGGAATTGTGGAAAGGAAGAATAGAACACTCAAAGAGATGATGAATTCCATGTTAATCAGTTTTGGTTTACCTCAGAACTTATGCGGGGAAGCCATCCTTACGGCTAGTCGTATATTGAATCGAGTTTTCTATAGTAAAACACAATCTATTCCTTATGAAAAATGAAAAGGGAGAAAGCCTAACCTTGAATACTTGAAAGTGTGTGGGCATTCGGCTAAGATCCAAGTTCCTAAACCTAAAAGGATGAAATTAGGAACAAAGACGATTGATTGTGTGTTCATAGGATATGCTATGAATTGTAAAGCATATCGATTTCTGGTGCATAAATCAAAAAATCCTGATATTCATATCAATACGGTAATTGAATCAGATAATGCGAAATTCTTTGAAATAATATACCCGTATAAGAAAGAATATGAATCGTCTAATGAAGAAACTAAATGACCACGAGAAGAAATAAAGGAAAGTCATCATAATGAGGTAAATCCAAGGCATAACAAACGTCAAAGAACCTCTACTTCCTTTGGATCAAATTTTGTCACATTTTTGTTAGAAAATGAGCCTCGAACCTTCATAGAAGCTATGACTTCTTCAGAAGAACAATATTGGAAAGATACAGTCAATAGTGATATTGAATCCATAATGAATAATCATACGTTGGAATTAGTTGATCTTCCTCTTGGAAATAAACCCCTAGGGTCTAAATGAATTTTCAAAAGGAAGATGAAAACTGATGGCACTATTGACAAGTATAAAGCGAGTCTTGTTGTTAAAGTATTTAGACAACGTGAAGGTCTTGACTACTTTGATACATACTCACTGGTAACTAGAATTACATCAATTCAAATGCAAATAGCACTAGCTATGGATAGAAGGGTTCATCATTCCTGTAAATGAAAAGAAGGTGTGCAGACTTGTTAAGTCATTGTATGAACTAAAATAAGCACCTAAATAATGGCATGCAAAATTTGACCAGACAATGTTGTCAAATGGTTTCAAAATTAATGAGTGTGACAAATGTGTTTACATAAAGAACAATCCAAATGAAGTTTTCATTTTTTGTTTGTATGTGGATGATATGTTGATAATGAGTAACGACATTGCTAACATAAATGCTACTAAGCGTATGTTTACTAGTAAGTTTGATATGAAAGAACTAGGAGTTGCTGACTTGATATAAGGGATTAAAATTCACAAAACTCCTCAAGGTCTAGCATTGTCTCAATTTCATTATATCAAAATGGTATTAAAAAAATTCAAGTACTTGAACTATAAAATTGCAAAAATTCCAATTGATCTGAACCTTGATCTTGCTAAGAATAAAGGTGAAAGTCAGTCTCAATTGGATTATGCAAGAGTGTTGGGAAGTTTGATGTACATCATGAAATGTACGCGACCAGACATAGCTTGTGGTCAAAGTAAATTGAGTCGGTACACAAGTAATCCTAACCAAAACAATTGGATGGCAATGAAATGCGTTTTGGGGTATTTAGAACTCACTCAAAACTTTGCTTTGCATTATAACAACTATCCAACAGTTGTTGAAGGTTATAGTGATGCAATCTGGATTACTTGGTCAACTGAAACTAAGTCCACAAGTGGATATGTCTTTACTATTGGTGGAGGAACAATATCATGGAAATCATCCAAACAAATATGTATAGCTCGATCTACAATGGACGCTAAATTCATAGCCTTAGACAAGGTTGGTGAAAAAGCTGAATGACTCCAAAATTTCTTAGAAGCAGGTAGCAAGCTAAAATTTTCTATTATGAGATTCACCTTAGTAGATTCCCCTAAGTTTTCCAAATGATCAGCTACCATATTTCCCTCTCTGTAAGTATGCACAAAAAGAAAGTTTTTTTCCACTGGAGAGCTGGTTGATCTGATCAATAACATGATAAATTTGCCAAGAACTCTTCAATTTGTATTAATCATATTGATAATCAGTTGAGAGTTAGATTTCACAATTACATTGATGAGGCCCTTCATATTACAGATTTTCACTCCTTGAAGAATAGCATTAGCTTCTGCTATATTATTGCTACACTCTCTATAATTTTCCATATACACAAGAATGAAGCTTCCATCACTGTTCCTAACAATTTCACTTCCTCCTGCACTACTTGGATTACCTTTGTTGTAGCCATCTGTGTTGAGTTTGTGTCAACTACTATTTGGTTTTTGCCATAAAACCATCTTGATGTTAATCACATGCTTAACATTTTCAATAGTTCTAAAAAGTTCATTGTCATGCCCCAGGAGAGAACCCCTGGCGTGGACGACACTTGAAGAACCATTGCTGATTCCTCAAGAGAACCACCTGACCTCATCATCACATCACACTCAACAACGGAAGAGTACTTAGGAAAATACGTTAAATAGATAAGTAAAGTTTTTATAAAATAATTTCCAATGATCAAGTTTGGAAAATAAAAACAATCAACTCTCTCTACTCAGTGTCTATAAAGCCTCTACTCCAATTTAGAAGGTACCAAGACAAGGCCCGGGCAAATAAAATAAATACTACTCAATAAGGATAGAAGGAAGGGATCCTCCAAAAGCAAGGAGGCTCACCAAGTCTGGAACGGGGACTAGTCTTCAACGATGCACTTATTAATGACCTCTAATACCTGCCTCTGCATCATAAAATGATGAAGTCCAAATGGACTTCAGTACATTAAATATATTGGCATGTAAAATAGCTGAAAAGGAAAGGACAAAATCAAATATACTCATATCAAGTAACTCAACTCAACTCAGTAAATCATGCAATATTTGTATAAAGTTATGCTTTGAAAGTAAACTGGATAATACGGAACAAATACAAAATCATTTAATTTATATAGTAAAACAATGCTCCCTAAAAAAACTCTAGCTTGCAACTCATGTCAAATCAGTTATGTAAAATTAGAGAGTTTCTCTAACCGACAACATCCAACCACCCTTATTGGTGATGCACAACGATCGCGACGTCGTTGCTCACCGGTCCATTACTTGCCATGGTAAGGACGCTCAACTATACCTCATGGATCCATCATACCCATCCATCTTTTTCGGACAGGAGTTGTCAGAGTTAACTGCAAACTATCCTACGCGGGCAACATAGTTCTGGGGTGTTAACTCTTACCCAATTTGGTGCTCAATACTATTCCCAAAGCATGTACCCAAATATATCAAGTAAATAGATTATTCAAAAAAAAACATCTCATCAAGTCTCATTGGATTTTAATTTAACATCAAGCTTATCTCAAAACATCATCTTCATCATCAACCATTAATAAATATATTTTAAAAATTATTTACATCATTATCAAAATGCTTCCTCAAAACATTAAGTTCTTTCTTTAAAAATATGCTTAAAAAATCTTTACACATCATCAAGACTCTTTCTCAAATCAATGTTTATGCTCAAAACTCATATTCATGCAAACTCAGTAAAATATGCTAAACAATCATCTGCGTTTGAGACGTTCAATATCACCATCAATCTTAGTTCAAAATAATGCATAAAATAAAGTAAAATCCTCAATTAGGGTTCATGTGAATGAAGACATGAACATGCATCCAATTGAATACCAACCTCATGAACATCATCACTATATTTTTATGTACAAAGAAACTCAATATGACAATAGACAACTCAAGAATTCAATTCAAGAATTAGGATAACTTTCTACTCGAACTAAATTACAAGAAATCAACATGTGGGGCTCATGTATGAACTCAATCCAACGCTATGAGTAGCCTTACATACCTGAGAGACTTAGATTCTTGAAGAATTTTGAAGAATGCACTTGATTCTCTTGAAAACCTAGATTTAATCTTCTTGGAACCTTGTTCAAAGTCTAGGAATATATTTTGAACGTAAATAGACTGAATAGGTATGTTTAGGGGCTTATATAAGTGTAAAAACGTCTAGTTTAGACTTTAAAAATGTGGGAAAGGACAAAAATAGCATTTCTTGAAAAACTGTCAAAGTCTTCCACAAACTTTCTTAAAAAGTTGTCAAAGTCATTCACGGGCCCATCTACGGCCCATAGAAGGTTCCACAACCTATAGGAACCCGTTCGTAAACTTTTTGACCAATTTTAGAGTTTCTTAATGATTCTATGAGCCCAATCTACGACCCGTAGAAGTTTCTATGACCCGTAGATGGGCCGGTCAAGTCTGGAACTCAAAAATGGACTTGAAGAAAGTTTTTCATGAGTCAACAGTACAGGCCGTACTTCAATCCACAACCCATAAGTAAGTTTCGTAGTTTCAACTCTACTCTGGCAGTCTGCAGTAAAATGGTCATAACTTTTGACTCCAAACTCCAAATGAGGTGAAATTAGTTGCGTTGGAAAGTTAATTCAAGGAGATTTTATTTGGTGGGTCATTAGACATCTAATATTCTGTGTGCTAAGAGTTGTGGTCATTTAAAGTTGATCCTTGCATAATCTAATGCAAAAAATTCAATTGATAGGAAACTTTTGAACTTGACTAAGTACTAGGGGTCTCTTATGAACCTAATATACTTATTATACTCTTCACATATATAGGAATGAACCTTAATATATAGGTACATTCAAGGCATCACTAGGTTCAAGCTTATATACTTATGACAGAAAAATTCAGATCGTATGAATAGAGTTGTGAGGTATTATAATATCTCCCTCTTGGGGTCATTCGTCCTCGAATGATGAGCAGACCAAGGATGAATTCAATGTACGAATAACAATTGAGACTCTATCAGGTCAATGAATCATAATCAACCAGTCTAGACAGTCACAAATGAAACTCAGAATAGACAAATCGGGTCAGATAAAAAATAGAGATATTACCTTAGGAATTCTCACCATCAGGCACAAATAGAACATCGGAACTCAACCAACTCAAATCATTTAAACATCTAAAAAATCAGTCATTAGAACTCAAGAAGGAATTTATCAACTCTAATCGAGAACGGGACCATCACAATATTGCAGACTCTATGGATAACTCCCAAGCTTAACACCTTATCTCAACTATGCTCCTTTTTATGGGTTTCCTTTCCATCGGATGAAACTTATGGCTCCTTATTCAAACCTACGACTAACCACATTCTCTCATTCCATTCTATCCTAATTCTAAATCCCAAAGTACTATTCCTAAGATGACCATACTCATCAAAACTAATCCTCAAAACTCAAGCTCTATGCCTCCACCGGAACCTTCAGTAAAAGATCACTAGTCCTCTCCATTATATCGCTACTCTTACTCGAAACCCTTTACAAAAAGTCATCAATAGCCTATCCCCATTACTCGCGTAATAAAAACCGAGCATTCAAGCCTATCACACTAACCACTTCGACCATATCTATGAATTGTCAAGCCAACTTTTCATTTCTACCTCAATCATTGAATGAATTCTCACTCAAAGACATACCCACATAATTTTACCTAGATATACTCTAACCTAGTTTTACCTATCTATTGCACATCATAAGGTCTCATATCGATCTTCCTTCATATATATAATCTAAATAAAAGGAGGACATCATAGTTATCACATCAAGGAACATCTACCCTTGCTCATCAGCAATAACTCATCTTTTATCACCAATATCACTATCAAGGCTAGAATGAAGGATCATTGGAAGGTCTTAGAGCGAAAGATCATAAGCATGATACATTCGAGGAATTTTATCTGAGAGCGTTCATAATGTGATACAATCTCATTAGCCTTTTAGGACCTATCATGCATTTATGGAACATACAGTGAAACTCAAGTCATATCTCATATGACATAAGGTTGGAAACTCTGAGATTCATGAGATAGAAGTACAACTGTCACTCCTCATCTTCAGATCTTAACATGAATGTGAATCAAGATCAGATGTTTGAGTCTAAAATATGATTGGTTATACAGGCCTAACTGTTGATTACCCTAGTTTGGATCAATATAAATTGGTAACCGTTAGACAGATGGTTGAAAATTTCAACTCGTTCTACAAATTTCATGTAGTTTCATCAGAGTGACCTGGCGTATGGCGTGAAATTCAATTAACAGATAGTACTTTCATCGATTTATCCTACTATTGTGCACCGGTTTACTAGCGCAATTTTATATATTGGTGCAGAAGTGAGAACAGTATTTTAAGTTTTGATACAAAGAGAGAAGAGGTTATACTAATTGACCGTCCTCAATTTATTGATTGTTTTGACCTCAACTTTGGTAAAATCTTCAATGGTCACGATATATGGCTAGGGTAGCATAAGGTTTACTCACCCTTATATCCATCTTCAAAAAGTCCTTAGTCATCTCTACCTGTAATGATGCAAGCAATAATTGGATAATTTCCAACATTTTGGACAATTTTGTTTTGAGCCCATGGAACACTATTATAGGTTTCCCAGTCTTGATAGATGTCAAAGAGGTGTTTTTTGTGGTGAAAACTTCTGTTACAAGATATCATATGTACGAGTATGATGCTAAGATTAATCGGTACAAAAAAGCTCAATTGTTGGATTGACTATTTGGTAATCGTCCCATGTGTTGCTTCCATCCAACGTTAGCTTCTGTCCATAAGACAACCTCCAATAATGTAACCATTGATCATCAAACCTTTATTGATGCAATGTTGAATAACATCAGAAGATTTATCATCAAAGGTACGTTTTGATTGGTACTTATACTTTATTGCATCGTATCATTTAAATCTATCATTGGTACCAACAAAAAGTCTCATTTTGTATAACAACTAATTTTGGTTTGATCACGTCATTACATTAATATTTTTTTCTTTACTTATTATTAAATAATTATATTTTATCATTTATCTACCTCATACCTTTCTTCTCTTATAGGTTTTGTTGTTGAGCATGTATTATTAAAATACTTAAAACAAACACTTTTGTATTACAAACTTTTGTAGAACAAAAATCTTCTGTAGAAAAGGACCTTTATAGAATAATTTTTTTAATACAATTCATGACAACTTTGCCACTAACAAGAACACACTTAAACCCATTTTTAATAAAAAGTCTGGCTGAAATCAAATTCTTTCTAATTATAGGAACATACAAAACTTTGTTGAGAGTCAACACCTTGCCTAAAGTAATCTTCAAAAGTATCTTCCTACATCCTTTAATTTTGGCTGTTGAAGTATTTCCCATAAAAATCTCTTCATCGAATCCATCAGTAGCGTAGCTTGCAAATGCTTCTTTTATGGAGAAATCATGTCAAGTGGCACAAGAGTCAACAAATCACTCTTTGGATTTCCAACCAAATTACACTTCTATATCATAGCATTGAGGTCATCTATATCCTCCATTTTTTCCACAATGTTTGTCTGACCCTTATTTTTTTTTGGGACAAGACAGTAGGAAGCCTTGTGGCTAACTTCTCTAAAATTATAGCAGTTGCCCTTTAATTGTTTTCTTGGCTTGCTCCTTCTTTTATCCACTGGACTTCTTTCTTTTCTTACCTTTTTCGAAAGCCTCTTAAAAAATATTTATTTTCATATTAATTAAATTTTCATGCAATTTCTACTAAGAAATTTTGTTATTTTTCTCAACCTTACGATGAATCACAAGATCTTCAAGTTTCATCTCTTTGCGCTTGTGCTTTAGATAGTTTTTGAAGTCTCTTCACGAAGGAGGTAAATTTTCAATCATCGCAGCCACTTGAAATGATTCATTAACCACCACAACCTCGGTAATAAGGTCATGAAAAATATGTTGAAGCTCTTCAACTTGGGTTCCAACTATTTTTTTGTCTATCATTTTATAGCCAGAAATATGGCAACCACAAACTTCTTCAAGCATGTGTCTTCAGTCTTAAACTTTTTCTTAAATCATAAATGCATCCCACAAATCTTTTAAAGTATTCAATGCACTATACACGTTGTATAGATCATCCACCAAATGCAAAGTCAGATTTGTTATATTCTTCAAATCAAAGGAGTAGAAAATCAAAAGATTTTTATCTTCAAAAAATCTTACATTGTTAAATTTCAAATAGAAAACCACAAAGGTTTGTCTCCAAGCTCAGATTAAAAAGACAATAAACAATAATTACCTTAAGATTGTTGTTGAACCTGAATTATTATAATACTTGGAATAAAAACTTTTGTAGAACAAAAACAATTGTAAAACAGAAACTTTTGTTTTAAAAAACCTTGTGGAAGAAATACACACAAAGATTATAGAAAGTTTTCAAAAGCAAAAATTAAAATTAGTAATGAAAACATAATATGTAAGAAAAAATATAAACAAAATTGACAAGAAAATTGAGCCCACTAAACGCACAATATTTCCTAAGAATATTATTTTCCTCAAGTATCCAAGGTTAATGGACTATATCCTCCAAGGATAAAATTATTTTATTCACCAATGTATCGATACCAAAATTAATGGTCTTAGCGAGTCACTCAACGGGAGCAAAGTACACTAGAATACTAGATTTAGTTGTGCGTAAGAAGAAGAAGTAGTTAAGAAATTCGTTGTTAGAAATGAGAGGAAAATCCATAGATAACAAAAAGTGCTTATTGTGCCTTATCACAAAGACCACAATCATTCAAAAAAATTACAACCCTTTGCAAAAGTCACAACCTTTCAGAAAAGTCTCAACTCTTTAAAAAATGGTCGCAACTTTCTAAAAAAGTCATAACTTTTTATTTGTCATTCACACATTTCAAAACTTAGTAGGTTTATCATTCAAATTGTTGATATGTGACATTAGTAATGATGAAGGACAATACAATGTATCTGTATCCAAATATTATGTTCATTAAAACAATAGATTACTCTACAGTATAATAGAATACAATATACCACTAGATATTGTGAAATACTACCTAACAACCATCAGAAGTAGCTATATATTCCTTTTGAATTAAATGTCTTTTATCAGTCTTTTGTTATCAAACTTCCTGCAGCCCAATTCCAATTAATGATTAGTGTTACCTTCTCTTGTTGTGTTTAAATGAAAGACTGTTTTTCATAATAACAACTAAATACTTTCAGAAAATGATATTGTTTGAAATGTCCAGTAGCCATTTAGTTCAATTATTCATCCATGATAACATTCAATTTGTTACTACTTGTGTTTCCATGGGGTTCAAATGAAACTCATAAACTTACTTCATGAATATGAATTTTTACAACATTATATACACATGTCATAACGATGTTTTCTTGGTTTATTTTTAATTTGAAACACTTCTAGATTACTTTTAATTTTTCTCAAATTTTGTGTATAATTTTATCTAGGTATTTTCATCGAACAAGACATCTCATCAGAAGAAGAAAGTTCATCAAAAGTAGAATTGGAGGAGGAGGAGGAGGAGTCAAAGTCGGAGGAGTCCAATTTGGAGGAGTCGGAGTCGAAGGAGTCGGAGTTGAAGTTGGAGTCGGAGGAGGAGTCGGAGGAGGAGTCAGAGGAGGGGTCGAAGATGGAGTCGGAGTTGAAGTCTGAGTCAGATGAGGGAGGAGGGAGGAGGGAGTCAGAGGAGGTCATCGGAGGAGTCACAAGAGAAGTCGGAGCCGGAGGAGTCATAGGAGTCAGAGGAGGAGGAGGAGGAGGAGAAGGAGGAGTCAGAGGAGGAGGATGAGTCAGAGTTGGAGGAAGAGGAGGAGGAGGAGAAGGAGAAGGACGAGTAGGAGTCAGAGTCGGTGTTGGATTTAGAGTCGGAGTCGGAGGAGGAGGAGGAGGAGGATAAGTCAGAGTCAGAGTCGAAGTCAGAGTTGGAGTCCGAGGAGAAGGAGGAGGAGTCGTAGGAGTCAGAGGAGGAGGAGGATTCAAAGGAGGAGTCGGGGGAGGAGGAGTTAGAGGAGTAGTCGGAGGGGGAGTTAGAGTCGGAGTTGGAGTCGAAGTCGGACCAGAGTCGGAGTTGGAGTTGGAGTCAGAGTCAGAGTCGGAGTCGGAGGAGGAGTCGAAGTAGGAGGAGGAGGAGGAGGAGAATTTGTTTTCAAGTTGTAAACTATGTTTGGAAATTAAAGTTGTGTTTAAACATGAATGTTTGTTACTATATTTGAATTTTTGAAAACAAATTTTCAAATCATCCAAATTTTAAAAAAAAAATTGAAGATCAACTTCAAATTGAATTCGAAAAGAAAAAAATTATTCATGAGTGTTTGTGAGTTATGACTTTTATGAAGAGCTATGACTTTTCTGAAAAGTTGTAACTTTTCTAAAACGTTGCAACTTTTTCAAAAGGTTGTGAGTTTTAAAAAAGGTTGTGACTTTTTCAAAGGTTTGTGACCTTTCCAATAAGTCACAATAAATATATGTTCACAATTACTTTTGTTGTTGACAAATAGAGGAGTTTCTCTTACTTTTAAATAAGAAATTTTCTAAAATTCTTCTTATTTTGCACAAACAAATTCTAGTATACTAGACTGCCTTTGAGTGGTTTTCTGACATTAATACACCGGTGAGTAAGATTGTTCTATCCTGTGATGAGATATTTCATCAACCTCGAGTACTTGAGGGGAATAATTTTCTTAGGACACACTGTGCATTCAATGGATTCAATTTTCTTCTTTTCAATATTCTTTCAGTTTTGTTGCAAATGTTATATTTTTATTGGTTTTAATTTTTTAATTTTAAAAATATACTTCAAACCCCATCCAATATAGTGGTCTAACCACCACTGTGTAAAACCTGTCTTTCAGTTTTGGTAACACCTTTCTTGTACACAAGACTCAGGTGACAACTCTATTTATTTTCCCCTGCACCAATATATTAAGTGACGTTCTTGTTAATTTTCCTATTTTCTTGGATGACATAGTTAATGTACTTTTACCTCCTCTCTTTTGGATAATAGATGTATCAAGTCTCACTTTAAGGTCAACCTCATGCATTATATAACTGAACTCGCACTCCAAATATTCCGTCTTGCTCCTGTTAACCTTGAACCTTTTGGACTCCAAAATTTATCTACAAATCTCTAGTTTAATGTTAACAATTTCTTACATAAGCAAATCCTTAATTTCTTACTGGAGAAAAGTTACACATAGGATCACAACCATTTTAAATATGACATCATTAATCTGTATTATCTTAAACGCAGAAACCCTCTAATTTGAATATTAAATAATTACTATCCCTAACTAAAAAAACTCAAACTAAAAACACTATTGTCATACAAACTCCAACAAGAAGAGTCGTCACTTCCATCTCTCACATTCTGGACAAGCGCCAACATTCATCTATTTAATCCCCGACAAATGCATCTTCTCATTTTTGTCACTTTAAAACAATCAAACTTGCTCGCAGTTGTCACGATCCGGATAGGGGGCCTAGATGTGACATGGCGAAAGAGGACCCGAAGACCCTCAATCAAACCATCATAGCATCATTACA
>JBCEWC010008459.1:0-19934 GCA_038996855.1 Solanum aculeatissimum | reverse complement strand
CTTTTTAAATTATATTATTAAAAGTTAATAACTTTTTATAGTAATAAACTAATAATAAGTTAATAAATATAAGAAATGTTTAAATAATAATAAAAATATAGATATAAATCATATAATACAACTATACAAGTTAATAACTTAAAAAAAAAACCGGTTGGAACCGGTTCCAGTTTCGGTACTGGTCCGATCCGGTTCCAACCCGGTAACTATAGGACCGAGCCGGAACCCCCTCGAAATTCTGGTAGAATCGGTTTCGATACTTTAGGGGGGTTTACGAAATCGGTACCGATAAAATCAGTCCATTTGGAACCGGTCCGGTTCGTTGCCACCCTTAACATAGACCATGTATTCGTGAACATTACCGGAAATGACTTGGCCAACTTGCCCGACCTATAGAAACCTTGGTCATGTTACGCTAGCAGAAACCTCAGCCATATCACATCGACAAAAACCTCGGCTAATCATCTACCAAAATATTACCTAGGCACGTCGGCAGAAACCTCGACTAATCATCAACCAGTAAAGACCTCGACCACCTATTCAAATGTTACCTTGCTCATCTCTTGGTCATAGCCATCACAAGTAACAAGTGAATGCAATGTATGCAATCTCACTATCATCACGATATTAATCTCAGTACAGTCTCAACATCAACAATAGCCTCAATTTATCACAATCTCAATATCAATACAATTTTAGTCGGAACCATTTCCGTTCGACTTTTCATCATCAATAAAACATCAAGAAATGTATGTCAACATAACACAACAATCATCTCATAAGTATAAGGATAAACAAGATGTCCATATAAATCATATATTCAATAATCAATACCGGGTAATTCCATAAGTTCATAAGTATTCACAATTCCACAATTAATTAACAAGTCAACGTTTCACAACATTTACAAGTACCCAAACCAAAATCTATGATCAAAGCCTACAATGATATAGTTCTAACCCATTTCGTGCCACAAATCACCCAAATACCTTCACAAAGGATAATAAAAGGTTCAATCATACTTGACAAAATGTTAGAAGTCCACTTGTTTTAATAGAAGTCTCAAATCAAGTCAAATCCATGGCTTTTCCCCTTCTACGATACTCCAAATCAACACAATCTAGTCAAATATAGCATCACAATCACATTACGAAATTATTGACACTAAAAATCAAGCAATTTGGATGAAAAAAGTAAAATGGTAAAAAATTCTATGCGGATTTTGAAAATTAATACATGAAAACGTTCCCCGAGTAATAAGGGTTTCAATGGTAAAAATCGTTTCGAAAACGGAGTTAAAATAAAGTCAAAATCACCAATTTAGCATTAGAAATCAAAGTCTGAAAAACTCCAATTTCTTCAATTAAAAACCTCAATTTCTAAGTTAAAAACACAATTTAATCAATGGAAATTGAAAACATAGGTTAGAAAAATGTTACCCAGTGATCTTGTCTTGAAAAAACTTGAAGATTATCTCAAAAATCGAGCTTAGAGTGTTGAAAATGGTGAAAAATGACAAAATCTGCTATTTTAAAATATAACACTACTTCAAACATTTTAATGCTCCACAGATGTGGATTAGCACCAGTAAACGCAGAGGCTAGACCAGTCCAACATTCTGTGAATGCGAAGTGTGTATCTGCGAATGCGGGGTATATAGGTGATTGCACCAAATATAAACAAAATCAACTATAGAAAATCTCGGTACGGACCCTTGAAATTCATTTGAAACCTCTGAACACAAGCCAGACATGGAATCCTATAAAAAATGACATTCCAAACTCAATGGAATCATCAAAATTCGAGTTTGAGGCCTCCTTAGGCCAGAACCCGATAAAACTCAAAGAAACTAGTTAAAACTCAAAATATCCAAACTACCATTGAAATCTCTAAAAAATTATAACGAGATAATTTCTAGCGTTAGTTTAACCAGAACCACTAGAACTATTGGAATTTCGATTAGAACTTTCAAACTCCGAATGTTGATCAAAGTCAAACTATAATCCAAAATCAACTAAAAATCTAATTTTTGGGTCCAAAATCTCCGTTTTAACTCAAAATTTAATTTCACAAGTTCTTCTAGACTTGATTTTGCATTCCGGAGCTGATGGAATCGATAAAAATACATTTTGACACTCAAAACTCAAACTGACCACAAAACTCAAAATTTCTAACTTTAAGCCTTTAAAAACTCTTTCTTTAGAAAAAATCCAAATTTTACAAGGTTTTCAAAATCTAACTTTTAGAATCAACCAAAAATGACCCAAGACAACTTTCAAGAAGCGTAAAATGGTTATTTTGTCGAGAATGTCAAAAAGAACCTTCGAGGTCATTACATCATCCACTATTAAAAACAATTTTCATCCTCAAACATGAGATAAGGAACATACTTGAAGACTAAAAAAACTGGGGATATCGAGAACACATATCCGTCTTTATCTCCCAAATAGCCTCACTCTAGATCCTGTGGCTCCACTGGACCTTTATTGAAGCTATCTCCTTAGTCCTCAACTTCCTCACCTACCTATCTAAAATGGTCACCAATTGCTCATCATAAGTCAAATCTAGGGTAAACTCAACTGAATCCATGGAAATCACATGCGACTCATTCGAAATATAACGCCACAACATAGAGACATGAAACCCAGGATGAACTGAAAATAGGTTGGGTGGCAAAGAAAATCTGTAGGTCACTTCTTCCACTCTATCTATAATCTCAAAAGGACCAATAAACCTCGGGTTGAGCTTGATATTTTTCCCGAACCTCATAACACCCTTTTAAGGGCGAGACATTCAACTATATTCTATTAACAACCATAAATACCAAAGGTCCAACCCGTCTGTCGACATAGCTCTTTTGATGACTCTAGGCTGCCATTAACCTACTCTGAGTTAATCGCACCTACTCTAGATCATCTCTCAACATATTTGTACCCATGCTCTCCATCGCTACTAAGTCGAACCATCTGATAGACGATCTATACCTCAGTCATACAAGACCTTAAAGGGAGTCATCTGAATGCTGGATTGGTAATTGTTATTGTAAGCGAACTTCACCCAGGCTAAGTATTGGTCGACACCCGAATCAATGACATATGCTCGAAGCAATCCTCTAACACCTGGATGGTCCTCTCAAACTGTCCATCGATCTGAGGGTGAAAAGTTGTACTCATATCCAAATGGATACCCAAACCATGCTATAAGCACTCTAGAAGTGGGATGTAAATAGTGAACCACGGTCTGATGCAATGGAAACTGGAACTCCGTGAAGTCTCACAATCTGACTAATGTTGAGCTGATTAACTTCTCGGATGTGAACTTCACCTTAATTGGAATGAAGTGGGTGGACTTTGTCAATCGGTCCACCACCATCCATATGGAATCAAAGCCACTAATTATAGGAGGTAAACCAACCACGAAATTCATAGCAATACATTCCCATTTCCACTCAGAAATGAACATTCCCTAAAGCTCTTCATCTAGTCTAAATGCTCACATTTGACCTACTGACAAGTCAAACACCTAACCATGAACTCCTTCTTTATGCCACACCACCAATAGTGCTGACTCAAATCATGATATATCTTAGTTGTCCTGGGTGAATATTTAGCACAATGAGCCTCCTCTAGAATCAACCTGATCAAATCACTTGTCTTAGGCATGCAAATCATGCCGTCGATCCTCAATACGCCCTCTGAATCAAGTTTGGCTTCCTTAGCCTCCCCTCTAATCACCTTGTCATTAATCTGGAATAACTTCTCATCCTCAAATTGACTACTCCTAATCTGATCCATTAAGGAGGAACGAGACTCCAAATAAGCAAGTATACCACCCTCCTCAGAAAGGTATAATCTCACTAACCTACTAGCTAATTTCTAAACATCAATAGCTAAGGGTCGCTTCTCAACCCGAATAACTCCAAGACTCCCCATACTAGAAGCCTTTCTACTTAAAGCATCAACCACTATATTGGCTTTACCTGGGTGATACAAGATGGAACATCATAATTCTTTAAGAGCTCAATCCACCACCTCTATCTCAAATTCAAGTCTTTCTAGATGAAAATGTACCGTAAGCTATGATAATCGGTGAAGAGGTCACAATAATGTCACGACCCGAATAGGGGGCCTAGATGTGACATGGCGAAAGAGGACCCGAAGACCCTCAATCAAGCCATCATAGCATCATTACACACATCATCTGTTCGGAAGCGCGAAAACTAAACACATAACACGTAAGCTCTAAGGTATTTGGGACTTGGCACTCAAGCTATGGGGACAATGTCGGGGATGGGACAATTATGTATACACATAACACATAGCAATAATCTCTAAGGGGACGGGTGAGTAGGACTCAAGCTATGGGGGCATACCGGGATTATGGGAATTGCCACATAAGCACATAGTCATTCACAATACCCATCATTCAAGTCATAAGCATAACAAGAGAGCATGATCATAAGCCAAGCTAAAAGGTAAAACCAGACAATTCGTAATTCTTGGAAAGTGTGTATGAATATATTAATTACTTCTCTTTGTTTTGCATGCTTTTTAATGATGGACAATGTTAGAACTTGCCTAGTGTTACTTGCCGGATCAAGGAGGTAATGAATAGGAAAAAAGAATAATTAACAGGATTTAATTGATATTTTCTCGTCTAATCAACCAAAGTGGATCAAGGAATGGTTGTACCGGGACAATAGGTAAGGGTTAATAATGTCACACTGCGAAGATGAATCAAATCCTGTAGTGAAATTTGCCTCACCTGGGGATAAACTTAACTTACTATTATGTATCTATACATTGGAAGATATTACAATTATCTGGTAATACCGAGTTAGGGAATCATGGGGAATACATCACCCTAGTTAACTCTTCTACCAATTTCACAACACTTGCACTAGTCTAGGTTTACTTTCCTTGCAATTACAACCCCCCCCTTTCGGGAGATATGTAGGTTAATCACCCCACATTATTGTGAATTAATCGGAAGTCTACCATATTCCCTATGGGTCCGAACCTAACCTTGATTAGATTATTTACTTGACAGTGACCCCGTTAATCTTAAAAAAAGAGGTGTAGCTTGGGCGACATCAAAATTTTGGCGTCATTGCCGGGGAATACGGCTAGACTTGTTTAATTCAAGTAGTTTGGAAATTAATCCTTATTTACCTAATTTTACGCTTTCATTGTTTTTGTTTTGTTTCAACGTGCAAGTGTAGTGTATGTGAAACACTCGAAGTCAAGAAAATCTCTTGACTCTGTTTGACCTAGAGATCCAAAAGACGCTAAGGAGAATGACCCATAATAATGCGCATAACTCTGCAAACGATGCAGTAAATATAACACTGAACAACAATGGTGACAATAACCCACCTCCACTTGAGGATATCAATCCACCACCACAAGTTTCTCAAGCCACGACTAACCAATGGAATCAATATCGACTTGACCCTATGGCAATGGATGTCACAGGAGCTATTGTGTTGCCTCCACTATCGAATGAGACAAAGTTTGTCATGTTGAGTGGGTTGCTACAAATGCTGCAGAATCGCGGGTTGTTCGCGGGTTTACCTTCAGAGGATCCGTATAACCATCTACACAATGTTGTGTTTGTCTACAATAGTATGATGGGAAACAAAAATCTATCTATGGATACCATTGGGCTCCATGTTTTCCCACTTTCTCTAACAAATGACGCAACACTATGGTTATGTGAGTTCCCACAAAGTTTAATCACCACTTGGGCAGAATGATAGAAGGCCTTTTTGGAGAGGTTCTTCCCAATCTCAAAGAAACTTAAGTTGAAAGCTCAAATCATCAACTTTGAGTAGGTGTCCGGTGATTCACTCAGTATCACGTGAGAGAGATTTAAAAAGTGTTTTAGGAGTGTCCCCGACCATAAAATCATTGATGAAGCCCTGGTGAAGATCTTCTATAGAGCCTTAGATGAAAATAGCCAAGTCATTGTTGGCACTATCATGGGAGGCTTATTTATAGATCATCCATTTCAGGAGGTTGCACAAAGAATGGGAAAAGTGGTCAAGACAAATCGTGCATGGGGATAAGAGATAAGTCAACTACAAAAAACTTATTCTCAATTAGTACTAGTTCGGCATAAGCAAGGGTAAGTGAGGAGGTGATGCAAGAGCTTGCTCAAGTTAATACAAATGTGGAATTACTGATGAAATAGAACCAAGAATGAGTGAATGCAGTATCTCATCAGCCTCCATGACAACCCATATACGAGGAGCTTTATTATGAGGAGAAAACTTGTTTTGTTGCAGATCAGATGGCAGGTTTCTGAACCAATGCCTAAGGGTCTAATCAGGACTATTGACGCCAAGGTCAAAGAAACCAAGGTCGGAACTTTGGTGGAGATGGTGCCTTCAAAGACAATAATAAAAGAGGCTACTATAACAGGAACAACGGCCAGGACAGAGATTCTGATTGGGGAAGCAGAGATGGCTACAAAAATGATCCATATGTTCCACCACATAATTGAGATTTCGGGACTGATAACTCTAGAGTTGAGGAGATATTTGATCATCTATTGAAGAAGGCTGATGCTTAGGATAAGACACTAAAGGGGATGAAGTCTGACATCTCCAGTATTAATCAGAAAATCGAGTCTCATTCTGTTGCCATCAAGTAACTTGAACAATAGTTCGGTTAAATGTCAACTCAACTCAACCAACGTAAAAAAGGTACTCTGTCTAGCAATATAGTTCAAAATCCTAAGAATGAGGGGAAGTCTATGGCATTGACTACACATGGTGACAAGCAAACCATTGACCCTCCAATGCCGGTTGTTGATGACAATGTTTGCAAGAAGATGGTGGAGAGTGAGAATGCTGAAATTGGAGATGTTTATGCTAAGAAGGGGGTAAGTAATGTAGCGCCAACACCATAAAAGTTGAAACCCATTACTAGACCTCCTCCTCCCTTCCCTTAGAGACTCAAGAAGAAGGAGGAGGAAGGTAAATTCAAGCACTTCCTATCCATGCTGAAATAACTCTCCATCAACATCCCTCTGATTGATATTTTAGAGAAGATGCCTGGATACACAAAGTTCATGAAGGACTTGGTTACAAAGAAGCATAATATGAGTTAGGAGCTCTCTTAAAAGCTTCAACATTGTAGTGCAATATCCACAAGGTCCTTTGTGCAGAAGTGAGATGATCCTGGAGCATTCACTATTCCTTGCACCATCGGAGATTTCGAGTTCGCAAGGGCACTATGTGATCTAGGTGCCATCATAAATCTGATGCCTTTTGCAGTTTTCAGGAAGCTAGGTTTGGGAGTCCCTACCCCTATCAATATACGATTGTTGATGGATGATAGGACAATAAGAAAGCCTGTGGGGATACTATATGATGTTCTTGTCAAAGTTGAGAAATTTGTATTCCCTGCAAACTTTGTGATCCTAGATTGCGAGGTCAACTTCGAAGTCCCAATCATCTTGGGAGGGCCTTTCCTAGACACCGGGTAAGCTCTGAGGTACATAGAATCAGGTTAACTTAAGTTTTGATTGAATGATGAGGAAGTCGTCTTCAATATCTATCAGTCAATGAAGAGGCCATATGAACTGAAGATGGAGGTTTGGGCCATTGATGAAGTCTAAGTAATCAAGTGGTTCAAGTTATGTCGCAATAATAAATTAGGCGCTACTTGGGAGGCAACTGAAGATACTTCGTAATAGTGGTATATTTTAGTTTGTCTTTATTTTTAGATTGGTAGGTAGTTTAATTTTTGCCATTTTTGTTGTAATTTGTGGACATTGGACTTGTAGAATATAGGGTAATAGTGTGTTTTGTAAAGCTTATGTAAGTACAGGACCAAGTCAGCCATCTTGGGTTGAGAAGGCAATAAAAAATGATTCTACGACTTGTTCTACGGGCTGTATGTCAAAGTACGACCCATATATCAACTCGTAGAACATTCCAGTGAGCAAACTTATATGCACTCCAGTCTGTGAGCCAACTTTATAGCCTGTAGAAATGACTACAGACCGTGAATGGGGATCGTGGACCCCAGGTAAGTTTTCTACCTTTAGACTAATTGTTGGGGGTTTTACGACCTACTTTAAGAGTCGTATATCATTATATGACTTGTAAATTTTCTCGTAGAACCCATCTCCCAAATAAGGTTTCAGGCTACCTACGAAATCAGGATCTATGAGCCGTAAAATATTCTACGAATCGTAATCGGGGTTTCATAGAGTCGAGCTCAGTCCTTTTAAACTGACTTGATAATGGTATAAAAAGAGGTTAAATTTTATTTGACCCTAAGTTTTGCCCAAAATCTCAAAAAAACCTAATCCCTTTCAACCTAAGAATTTTCCGATCACCCCCACTGTCCGATCACCATCAAATTTTTCTGGCAACTTTTTCGTCCACCTCCGACACCTAGGGTTTTACACCCTCTCGAATTCCTCTGTCAATTTCAACTTATTCTTCTCCAATTTTGGTAAGTCATCGGTCCTAAAACCTTTGAACTACCAAAATTAGTTTGAATTAGTTGGAAATTTTGATGAGCATGGTGTTCTTGACTTAATAAATGCAAATTTGTGAGTATCCTTGTGTGTTGTTGGTAATTTACATGTTGAAATTGATGTGAAATTGTGTTGTATGCTGAATCTTTTGTGGGTGGCCATTATCGGCGTATTCTGAATGATACTTTGCGAAAACCCATGTTGTCACATGTCATTTGAGTTGAATGGACTTGTTTGGAAATTTGATATGTTACTACATGTGTGTGTTTTGATTGCTAATCATTCAAACGGTGTCGGATTGCTAAACAATCATGCAAAAATGAAATTTGGTGGTATTATATGTGATTATTGAATGAGGGGTATTGGGTATTTATGAAATTTTATGTGTGTGTGGGGGGGGGGGGTGCATGTGTGTTTTGGCTTGGGTGCTAATATAATTGTTAAAAGGTCATTTTGGGAACCCGTTTGATGAACTTAGAAATTCAAGTTTCTGGTAAATTCACTCTATGAGGGTTTTCTACGACCCGTGAAACATTCCACGAGCCATAGTTTCCCCTCGTAAGAAATTCTTAAAACTTGAAATTTCTAAGATATCATCATACAAGACCTTCTAGTAGCTATAGATCGATCTATGACTCGTAGATAGGTCTCGTAGTAGGCCTACTTGCATAAACCAAGTACTAGAGTGTCATCTACAACCCAGTTTTATGACTTGTAAAACATTTTATGAATCGTATCTAGTGTCATAAATGTCATTCCAGTAACCAATTTAATACACTCTATTCTCTACGAGGACCTTCTATGGCTCGTAGTTTTCACTACAACCCATAAAAGAGGCCTCGTAGACCCCTGTGTGCCCAATTCTGATATGTTTTTGTGTTTTATTCCTTGACTCATGGGGCTAACCATGTTTTCTAAATATGTGTTTTTTAGGTACTATGGCCCCTAAATACAAAGATAAGATACGAGCCATGCAGGAGCAGTTGCGTGATATGCTTACGGACTTTGAGACTGCTCTTTATTCTAGTGGCACGTTAGAGAAGATTGGCGTCCAACCCGATGTGGGCATTGAGCTTTGTCAGACACGGGCTACCACCAGATAGGCCAGGAAACCCAAGAGCTAAGCGATTGTGGTTCGTCCTCCCAGTCTGACAAGGGAGGTGACAGGGCCAAAAACTCCATACAAATGACCTCATCCAAGGAAGGGTCTGAGTGAGGATCCGAGGAAGGGTCAGACTTTGATTCTACTTCATCCCCTTTACCACCCCAACCTCGAGATGCTAAATCTAGTTAGTGGTGCGTCAAGGGCATGAAAGCCATATACTCTGAGGACATACAGACGAACGAGTGAGGCCGACCAACTCATTCTATTATTGAGGAACCTCGAGTCATTATCTCCGACCTTGATAGTGTCCTAGGCCTCCAGGACACCATAACTAAATATAGGCTCCAGTGGCTTGCAGATTCATCAAGGAAGTACTCTCTGGAAATGGTGCGTGAGTTCTTTGCATTGTACATCGCCACAATTCTCAATTCTCTTTCCAAGGGAAAGAAACCTCTCACCCAACCTTAGGTGACACATATTAAGTGAGGAGTAGATATCTTAAAGACCACTAACTGCTACATGCTTTTTGGGCCAGAGTTCCCAACCCCCAGGTCTACAACAAAGTTCTATAGAAGAGTGAGGCAGACTAGGGATACAACCCTTATGAGAGACCCAATTTGTAGAGCTGATTTGATGAGATGGGTAGCCGACCAGATTACAGAGTAGGGACCATACCTTGAGTGTATAGCTACATCGGCTGAGCCTATTGTAAAGGCCTCACTCAGCTTCATCACCAAATTCTGGTGGGCTATAGTGAGATCACGGATCCGATCTACACTCGCGGATAACTCATTTATGCCGAACCATGCTATTTTGGTTGTCAACATCTTGGCTATCTATGAGATATATTGGGCCCTATTGATTGCTGAGCAGATACATGAGGTGACCCTAAAAAGGTCCACCTCCATCCCCTTCCTGTGCCTTATTTACAGACTATGCTTGGAGGCAGGGATGGAGATTCTTCATTATGAGGACTCTATTATAGAGGTTCAGATGACACTACATGCCATCCTGATAAAGGTTGATGATAATCTTATGGTACTCCAGTGGGCACCATGACTATCAATTCATATTCCCGAGATGTTCACTGCGGTGCCACTGCTTGAACCTCCTTCTACTACCACCACTGTTGCTCCCGTTGCAGAGGAGTCCCCACAGACAAAGACTGATGTAGAGAGGGGGTCCACTACTGGTATTCTTGCCTCAGAGGCCACACCCACTTATACAACACCCGTTGGCATGGTATTTGTGTTAGCGATATCCAAACAGACCATAACATAGAGACATGCCCGTACTGAGTCCCAGTTGGCTCAGTTACTTCAGCAAATTAGACCCTGGGTATGCTAGGTTGTTACAGAGACGGAGGCCCGTATATGGATATTCATAGATACTACTATCCAGGCGAGACTTATACCCATGGATAACCACATTAATGCATTTGAGCGGTGAGTATAATAGAGCCTCAACACAACATGACATGTAGATATGATGACCATTCAGACGAAGATCCAGTAGCTCTGAGTTGAGATGAGCGCAACCCTCACAATACCAGTTGTGTTCCCACAAGCCAACCCCATTGAGATGGTGACAGATCTATTTTCTCCAGAGGAGACACCACTATCTTCCCTCAGGAAGAGGCCCCACATAGATGACCCAAATTCTATGAGATTAAAGTTGGGGCTGACAGAGGAGCAGGAGTTAAAGTTTACTAAGATATGCTCGGTGTAGGATGAGAAGATGAGGTGAGCTCGTGAGCTAGAGAGAGCGAGGGGTGTTGGACCCTGTGGACATGATCCTACAGTTGAGGAGTCTACCAGACACGTTGAGGGTGGACAATCTCAATCAAAGAGAGGTGCTTAGGCGCCCAGGTATGTTTTCTTTTGACCTTTGTTCTTTATTTTGATATTTTATGTGCATTGATGACAATGCACATCTTTTTCGATGGGGTGTGGGTAGTTATAAGCCTCAGTGAAGTCTGAGTAGCTATGACTTATAACCATCTCAATTTTTGAATCCGAGGAGTTTTCTTGCATGTGTTCTTTTTCCCTGAGGATATTTATTTTCTGTTGAACTAACATGTATAGGATGTATAGGTAGTATTAGTAGCATATAATACTGATGTTTATGACATGATGTTTGTTTTTATTGAAAAATAATACCCACTAGATTTTTTTTTGATAATAGTTAGTCTTGATAGCAACCATGCATTTTGATTAATTGACAGTGCCTGTTCTGATAAGTGAGGTGTAACTGTGATATAAAGCATAATCTAAGAGTCTGAGTTGATAAGTCTAATCAGTGCCATGTGTGTGAGCTTATTTGCATGATTTATATACTGTGTTTCAATTCAGAACTTGCCCTTCTACTCTGACTTAGACCGTAGGTTAGTTGGTTAGAAAAGGATCTTAGGTCATTGTTCACAATTAGTCGACTTAGCCTAAAATGACCAATCAAATGCTTGATGTATCCCTTGATTTGAATATTTGAGCCATGCATGTACCTTTTTCTCTGTAGACACCTAAGTAACCAAGTCGTGTTGATTATGAAATCCTGAAATTGGTCCTGGTCCTTTCTTGAATATTGTGCACCTTAACTGAGGTAAAAAGACTAAGTTGAGGGTGGCTACAAAAAGTGCCCTGGTTCGTAGTTTGGATATCGTGTACCTTAACTTAGGCCAAAAGCCTAAGTTGAGGGTGGCTAGTGTAAGGGAGATCAAAATAAATAGGGTGGAAGCTAGTGATACATAAAAAAAGGAAAAATATGATATGGGTGCCAAAACAGATACCTTAACAATGAGCTAAAAAGAAAAAGAAAGTGAAAAATAAAAAGGCAATGAGTTAAGAACTAGAATAAGGTACCCATAAAAGCTTGAAATAGGAGAAGGGGAGAATGAGTTGAAAATACCAGTGTTGGTAGGGTAAAAATATAGGAAAATGTAGTATCAAGGAGGGTCGTCAGTTACTTGTTCCTAAAACATCACATCAAAACCCCTTGAGCCTATATTATAAGCCAAGAAAGTCCTATAGTGATGCTAATTCAAATAGTCAAAAGTTATAGTCGTGAGTATAGGGGAAAGCATATGGTATTGAACATAGTGTTTGAATATCTATTGTGAGAGTAGGTGATTTTTGTTTAGTCCCAAGCATTGAATTTGAAAATACTATTATGGGTGGGATCTGGGACTTCTTTGTGTGTGGGAACTTGCATTACACTGTCGATTCTAGGCTTGTTCAGTGATTGTTGCTTATCTGTGGTTAGCTTGCTTGTCATAGGTTCACTGTCACATGTATTGATTTGCATTGGTTTGTTTGATGACTATCTGATAAGCATTGCTGATTTGGTATGAGTGTCTAAGCTTGATTTTAAGATAATATAGGTCATTAGACTGGATTCTATGTGGTACTGTACTACTTATGTAGATTGAGTTTGTCGCTTGAGGAAAAACAACAATTTTAAGTTGAGGGTGTTGATGTATTGTCTAAATAGAACACTTTTGATTCTTAAAACTTAGGATTTTGTGTGTTCTCAAAGTGATGTAAGTAGATTTTATATGTTTTTATGTTTGTTTTGCAAGATTATAGGGTTGACACGATTGTGGGCTAAGTGTATTGAAATTGCAGATTTTGATGATTTATGAAACCTTTTACGAGTCATGGAAGATTTCAGGAGCCGTAAAAAAGGTTTCGTAACAAATTTCAGTGAAGTAATTTTTTTGGATAAGACTCTGTGAACATGCAAAGGAGCCATAAAGTATTCTATGAGTCGTAGAATTGAGGTCATACCATGAAAATCAGAAAGTTGAGAAGTGCTAAAAGTTCATCAAACAAAACCCTCTACGGGCTATAGAACCCTATACGACCCGTAGATGGGTCTCACAGAAAACCACTCTATTTTTGCAAAGGAGGAGCAAGAAACCCTGATTACATGCCGTGGAACATTATACAGCCCGTAGAAGTTGCCTGTAGAGCTTGTCGACCCAATTTTCCTATTTTAATTTGATTTTGTATTTTAGATATTATAAATAGGGTTTTAGGTTATTTTTCGTTAAGTTTAGCAGGAGTTATAAATTTTGGGATTTTTAGAAAGAGAGAAACAATATTTTGTGTTCTTGATTCGTACTTGCGATTTCTATTGAAGAGCTGGATTTCTTGTTCCTAAATTCATTCGTGTAAGTGCTTAATTATGTTATTCTATATCATGATTCTTGCAACTACGCAGACCATGAGTAGCTAAATCCACAACTAGGGTTATGGGAACCATGAAGAACTAACAAAGTAAAACTAGATAATTCATAATTCTTGAAATGTGTGTATGAATGTATTAATTACTTCTCTTTATTTTGCATGCTTTTTAACAGTGGCCAACGTTAGAACTCACCTAGTGTTACTTGTCGACTCAAGGGGTAATGAATAGGAAAATAGAATAATTAACAAGATTTGATTGATATTTTCCCGTCTAATCAACCAAACTGGATCAAGGGGAGGTTGTACTGGGACAAAAGGTAAAGGTTAGTAATGTCACACTGTAAAGATGGATCAAATCACATAGTGAAATTTGCCTCTCACCTGGATCAAAGAGCTTGGTAAACTTAACTTATCGTTCGACATCTACACTCTGGAAAAAATTACAATTATCTAGAACAATAGCTAAATAGTCTTCCAAAAATCAAGAATACAAATAAATAATAAAATGAGATGAAAAGAATAAACCAAAATTCTCTAATCTCCACGACGACTCTTCCAAAAAATCCAAGCTATAAAAATTTCAAACCTAAATTACGGGTAGATGGTAGATGGTTAATTGTGAAAGAATTATTTTAATGAACTATTTATAAAGGTAGAAAATGATCAAGTCCAAAATAAATTGAGAAACCCAAAATCGAAAGAATATTGCATTCTCAAATTTCGTTGCTTATTTCAATATATGAATATTAATAAAATATTCAATTTAATCCAATAAGTTGCCTGCTTGGTTTTCCTTCTGTAATCTTCTATTTTTATTCGTGTTTGCTGTGTTGCCCTTTCCATATATTTCTACATTTATCATATATTTCTATATTTTCATATTTATCATTTATTCTATCTTGTGAGCCTGTGCTCCATATTTGTTGATTTTTACCATAGATTTTCATAGTTTATTATCTCGTTTATTCGTATTGAGATTTGTAGTTGGTTGTTGATTACTGTTAAGTATACTTTATATTTACTGTGTTTTATTGTACAAGTTGTTGTTTATATTGTTGTTTATTGCTTGTTGTGTTGACTTGTATCATATATTCTTAGATTTATCATATATCTTTATATTCACCATTTACTATATTTGTTTATTGATTTGTATCTTATTGATTTTTATAGCCTAGTGAGTTATTGTTTCTTAGTTTAGTGGCGTCAGGATCTAATGGTGGATTAGGGTCATGTCGTTGGTTGGGGTCATAGGTAAGGAGTAGGGGTGGTAAGAGAGGCACGAGCCTATCTAAGTTATTGGTAGGGTCGTGGAATATAGGATCACTTACAGGGAAATCTATAGAACTAGTGTCTTAAGAGGAGACATATTAATATAGCGTGTGTGCAGGAGACTAAATGGGCAGGGACCAAAGTTCGAGACATACACAAGTTCAAGTTATGGTACTTGGGCGGTTCTAGGGATAGAAATAGTGTAGGTATACTAGTAGACAAGGACCTTAGGGAGTATGTGGTGGAGGTTAGGATGATGTCTATTAAACTTGTGGTTGGTAGGCATGTAGTGAATGTAATTAGTGCCTATGCACCTCAAGTGGGCCTGGATGAGGAAGTCAGAAGGATCTTTTGGGAAGATTTGGATGAGATTGTGAGAGGCATACCAAAGGCGGAAAAACTCTTTATTGGGGGAGACTTTAGTGGGCATATTGGGGCAACCACTAGCGGGTTTGAAAATGTCCATGGAGGCTTTAGTTTTGGGGAGAGAAATGGAGGTGGGATGTCTCTCCTGGATTTTTCCAAAGCCTTTGAGTTAGTTATTGCTAACTCATGTTTCCCGAAGAGGGAAAATCACTTGATTACCATTCGTAGTACGGTAGGTAAGACTCAGATTGATTACTTACTTCTTCGGAAGGGCGATAGAAGCCATTGTAAGAATTACAAGGTTATTTTGAGTGAAAATATTTCCACTCAACATAGACTTCTAGTGATGGATTTAGAGATTAAGAGAGAAAAGAAGAGCAAGGTTATTAATGCCCAACCGAGGATTAGGTGGGGAGGCCTAACTCTTGCTCTTTCACGAGAGATGGAAGATAAGTTGAGTAATTTAAAGGCTTAGAGTAGTGGCGGAAGTGTGAGCAATATGTGGTATAATACTTCTCGTTGCATTAAAAAGTAGCTACCGCGGTATTAGGGGTTTCAAGAGAGACCTTTGGTGGATGTCGGGGCGATTAGTGGTGGACCAACGAAGTCCAAGGCAAAGTGAAAGCTAAGAAGATTGCTTATACGAAGTGGTTGGAGTGTAGGGATGAGGATGATAAACAAAGGCTTAAGGAGATCTATAAGATGACTAAGACAGAAGTGAAGATGGCAGTGACAAAAGCTAAGAAAACAACGTTTGAGCGCCTGTTGAGGAGCTAAGTGATAAAGGCGGGGACAAGTGATTGTATAGGCTCGCTAAAGAGAGGAAAAGGAAAGCCCGCGACTTGGACCAAGTGAAGTGAATCAAGGATGAAGAGGGTAAGGTGTTGATGGATGATACTTCCATTAAGCTAAGGTAGCAAATTTACTTTCATAAACTCCTAAACGAAAAAGGAGATAGAGATATTGAGTTAGGTAAGTTGGCACACTCTGAAAGTCATCGAGATTTTGGTTATTGCAGGTGGTTCAGATTTGAGGAGGTTAGACGTGCTATTAGTAGGATGAAGAGAGGGAGGGCACTCAGACCCGATGAGTTTTTGGTAGATTTTTGGAAGAACATGGTCAAGGATGGCATAGAGTGGTTAACTAGACTGTTCAATGCTATTATGAAGACTGCCAAGATGCCTGATGAATGGAGGAAGAGGATTATGGTTCGATTGTGCAAGAACAAGGGTGATATTCAAAACTGTAATAATTATAGGGGTATCAAGTTGTTAAGTCACACAATGAAGGTATGGGAGAGAGTGGTGGAGATGAGGGTGAGAAAAGAAGTGTCTATTTCAGAGAATCAGTTTGGATTCATGCCGGGGTGATCGACTACTGAAGAAATTCATCTTATTCGGAGATTAGTAGAGAAATAAAGGGAAAGAAAGAAGGATTTCCACATGGTGTTCATTGATCTCGAGAAGGCCTATGAAAAAGTTCTGAGGGATGTACTATGGAGGTGCCTAGAGGTGAAAGACGTTCCAATGGTATATATTAGGGCAATAAAGGACATGTATGATAAAGCCAAAACTCGGGTAAGAACGGTGGGAGGAAACACAGAGTATTTTCTTGTTGAGATGGGACTTCATCAAGGATTTGTGTTGAGCCCTTATTTGTTTTCCTTGATGATGGATGAGCTGACACGGTCTATTTAGGAGGAGGTTCCATGGTGTATGCTATTTGCAGATGACATAGTACTAATTGATGAGAGTTAAACTAAAGTTAATGATAAATTAGAGATTTATAGACACACTCTGGAATCTAAAGGGTTCAAACTGAGCAGGACCAAAATAAAATACTTGAAGTGCAAATTCAGTGTTGCAAGAGATGAAACAGACATTGATGTGAGTCTTGCTACTCAACTTATTCCTGATGAGTCGTAAAACTGCAACTCCGATAACGTTTTTAACATGGAATTTTCATGAGTTCTCAAGAAAATTTGTGTGTTTATTGTTTCATTTAGTGTTATTTTTTTAGGAATAAGGCTGAGATATGGATTGAGACAAAAATGAAGCTTGAAATGAAGAAATTGGACTTCCTAGCCTACACGGGGACTCTCACGAGTTGTGTGAGCTTACACGGGTCATGAGGGCTATCCTGCAGATGATAGTGAGTACTACAGGCCGAAGGCAAACCAAAAAGGACCAAGTGAGGCTTCACGGAAGGCCTCACAGCTCGTGAACACACTCATGGACCGTGGAGCTGACCATGGCCCTGCACTTGAACTCGGCCTGGAGTTGCCCTGGGAGCTAAATATGAATACAACCGAAGGCATAACCCACAGATAGGGTCACGAACCGTGAATCAATACACGAGCCATGTACCCTGCCGTAAGGTTGACGTATGTGAATAGTGGCTGTCAAAGTGGTGAATGAAAATGTTGAAGGGCAGCTTCACAGGACAGTGCACGGTCCGTGAGCCATCAAATGGACTGTGAGCTAAACCGTAGGCCAATACTTGCAGTGTGAAGATTTTAGGAGGCATCAAAGAAGTCAAGGCAAGTTTCATGGAAGCTGACACAGATCGTGGGAAAGCACACGGATCGTGTGCCTGACCGTTAAAAGAGACAGTAGCTCCAACTGAAATTGCACTGGAAATGGTTGCCAAGTGAAACCACACTGGACCCATCACGGGCCGTGTGGTATTTCACAGATAATATACCCGATCATGAAGAGAGGCAGTAGCCTCAGCTGAAATTGCACTGGAAATTGTTGTCAAGTGAAGCCACACGGGACCCATCACGAGCCGTGTGGCATTTTATAGACCATTTGCCCAATCATTTTGGGAGGCAGTAGCTTTAGCTGGAACTGAACAAAAATTGTTGCCAAGTAAGGTCACACGGACCATCTCACAGACTGTGAAGTGCCTCATTGTCCGTGTAGTTACCATCGACCATGCCGAAAGTTGGATTTCCTATTTTAATTCAGATTAGGTTTTAGTTAATATATATATGTATTTTAGGTCATTTTTCATTATCACAAACTGCTGGAGACAAATGTTAATGAACGAATGAAGTTTTTGAAGGGTTTTTATCCAATTCGTGAGTTTCATTCGCATATTTGCAATTGTAATCCGTGAATTGGGTGCGTATTCAAGTCTGAATTATAGTTATAAATTCTTCATCTTGTTTTAATTTTGTTTCTTCAATCATGCTAGGCTAAACCCACAACTAGGGTTGTGGGAACCATGATAACCAAGTAAAATAGGCGAATTTAGGGTGAAATTCGAGAGTGATCATCATATACATCATATGAATTCTTCAATATAATTTATATCTTAATCAGTCGACGCGTTGGGATAAGCCTGTATTCATTACATGCCCGAGAGGGATGTAGTGATTAGGAAAATAATCCTATGATAGAATTCGGGGTTGTTAACCTAGTCTAAGTGCATGAGACTGGAAAGTGAGAGCATTTGGGGTTAAAGCAAGGGGCAAAAGGGTAAATGTTCTGAGATAGGAAAGTGATGAATGAGATGCACCCAAGAGGGACTGGAAGGTGAATTAAGTGTTAACTGTTTGCTTACTCTGTGTATGTGATCACAATTGTAGAAGCCTTACATTTGAATATCGGAACTGGTGTCATGGGGATCACAAACCTAGTCTAGCAATAAATGTTTGAACTCCAGTAGTCACTGTTAGGTAGTTATTATTAGAATGCTCTTGATAACTAGTCTTCGTAACACACATAGCCCCGATTTACTGTTACGACCCGGAAGGGATCCTAGATGTGACATGGCGAAAGAGAACCCGAAAGTCCTCGATCAAGCCATCATAGCATCATCACTCACATCATCGGTTCGGAAGTGCAGAAGAAAAACACATAACACATAAGCTCTAAGGGAATCGGGGCTTTGGACTCAAGCTATGGGGATGTTGCCGGGAATGGGATGAACATGGATTCACATAGCACATAACAATTATTTCTAAGGGGACAGGTAAGTAGGACTCAAGCTATGGGGGCACACCGGGGTTATGGGACTTTCCACATAAGCACATAATCAAATACAATCCCAACATTGAGTCATAAGCATAATCAATATCATTTCCATAATCAAGGCTCATAAGTATAACATCACAATAGTTATAATATCCAACTAAATTTACAATCCAACGTACAAGAGTTTAATTTGGCCAACAAGCCTCTACATAGAAAAAGCGGGGCCTCGACATAGTTTGAGGCTTACCCTCAATACATAAGTAAAGGAAAATAACAGAATACTACTAGATAGATAGAAGGTAGTTATTGCCCTTGAACAAAAGGGCTTACCACAAGCAAAGGTCTTCAAGATGATCACGCGTCGTCTGGTAGAATATAGAAGTCGTCTCCGGTCCCTACATGGTTAGAACATGTAGACAAGAGTATGGGTTAGCACATAATATGTACTAAGTATGCGAGCATGCAATGCATATGACAATATAGTATGACCAAACAACATGGCAAGGGGACAAGTGATACGAAAGGAATGCACGTAGC
>JBCEWC010008458.1:0-19934 GCA_038996855.1 Solanum aculeatissimum | reverse complement strand
AAAATTATCTCTTGATTTCATAAACTGAACAAGTATTGTTGGACATTCTAAAATAGTATAGGGGTCAAGTAAAGATGAACGGAGGGAGTATTAGTGTAATAATATTTCACATTTAGATTGGGGGTCACATTTAATTATAAATTTACCCTTGGATGGAGATAGCACAACCATCCACTAGTACACGTGTCTCTCAAAAAATTACTAGCATTACAAGATGAAAAAGGATTTTTTTTAAAAATCCATTTAACATGATTTATTTCATGTATGTCCTTCATTATCATTTATTACAAAAAATAGTATACTTTTGCACTAATGGTGGAAACCACATAGAGGCATAGTGTGACCTTTTTAATTGTTCAAGAATATCTTTGAATTTCTAAAATTAGTTAAGAATATTTTTTATCTTTTAAATTTCTAAAATACATCTTTTAAATCATTATATTTAATATTAAATTTGTACTAAAGAAAATATTTTGACCCTTTTATAGTAAAAGATATATATATATATTGGTCTATCATCACTAGTTCACTTTGTAAGGGGTATGCGTTGGCCCATTGCCCCATCGTGGTGGAAAGAAGCCAATGTTGCATATATGATGTAAGCCACTAAAAGGAAAGGGCATAAGTGATGATAAAAATGGATAAGAGATTGATATGTTGATGCAACTTTCATAACTTGCTCTCCATTTCACTATGACATTATATTCATCGTTGGAATTTGATTTTTGATCTAGTGTTCGATATTTATATTAGAGTCTGTTCAAACTCGAGAATCTGATTAAAAGAAGAGCAGTATCATCAACTGCACCATATCGCTAGGAATTTAAACAAGTTAATAGAAGTGTGGAATGCGCAAGTTTTTCGAACTCGATTTGTTTTTTTTTTTAAATATCCAAATCCACTAATAAAGGTTACGTAAAATGTTGGAGGAGGACATTACTAATAGATCAATGTTAATGGTTACAAACCTTTAGAAGACGTCTAGAATCTTCCTTCATTTGTCCATGAAGTATTGCTTATCTTTTTCTCAACGTATACACTGTATTCGGTATGGAATCTTCTGGATTCCAACTTCATTTTTATATTCTTGAAAAGGGTTTCAAGATCTCATATTTATGATGAAATTAAGGAAGAAATTGTTAAAGCACTACGATTTTTGAACCTACATTTAAAATCATATGGTGTTTGATGATTGACAAACCATGTAAAAGAGATAATCTACATGAAGAAGGAAGATTGAAGAATCAAGAAATAGGTCCTTACATATCTCTGAACTAGAAGTGAAGATGTTAGTAATGTTGTCAAAGGAATTCATCGAGAACTTGTTCCTCGGAGAAGAACAAGAGACTTATCAAGGATAAAGTTGCTTTATGTCATGATTCATACCATGCCGTGAGTGACACCCACTGTAATCCTTCAGCGGGAGAACCAATATATCACAACCCAACTAATCAAAACTAGCAGAATTTAAGCATTTAAAGTTACAAAAGCAATTTTAAATAACAAAATGTGAGTTTCCATAAACCCAATAAAAATAATCTTAGCAAAAAGCGAAAAAGAACCCCCTTAGAACCTGAACGTCAATATACCAAAACTCTATCTATGTGTCCAACATAAGGGGATGCAACTCCAAAAATCATAGAAAAATAAATAAAAGTGTCTAAGTCCAAAAATAAATGGACTGAAGATACACGAATCCATGAAAGACCTGAACGAGCTAACTCACCCTTGGATTCAAATAATCATTAGTCTCCTAGTTGAGATCTACCAACAGTCGCCTGAAGATGCTCTGTACTCAGTAAAGAAAGAGAAAGTGCAGTATCAATAGTACACATAATAACCGCGCACTGGTACAATCACTCGGTTATTTCAATAAGTGAAATATATAACAGGCAACTACATCTTAGTAAATCAATACATACGGAAGAATAACAAATTATGATTCATATTTAACATGTCAGTTTCAGCATCATCAATTCATCATTATTACCAGAATAAACTCAACAATGGTCCTCTCGTAGGATCCACACCCAAATAAGTTGAGTCAAAATGTGACACCCGATCTAATAATATGTCAAAAAGTGACATCTGATCTAATAATTTATAAGAACGTGATACTCAATCTAATAATGTATTGGAACATGACACCCGATCCAATAATCATAATTATTATCACAATTACATGCACAATGAATAATTTGCAGCTTACACAAATTTCGTGATCGGTTTATTGCATGGAATTTGATCATGAGAAATCATTTATTAGGACCATATCATTATTCCCTATTCATGTATATGCAAGAAGTACTGAAAAGTAGTTAACAAGCATATATCACATATGGAAATATCAAACCATCACCTACTTCGAAACAAGCCTTTGAGAACTCTACGTAATCGGAGATTTTCCCTTTTCCAAAGTTTGGCTCGTTCTTGGTATATAAACAATGAAGAAGTATAATAATCAACAAAAATAGTCTAAATTATTTGTATTACATCAAAATCCTAACTCTTAGCCACTTTTATGATCATCTCCCTCAACTAGAGTTTTTTTCCACCATTAATTGTATGTCAAAACATTTTCCTTTTAGGATTCTCCTAGATTATAAGGTCTAGGAACCAATTTACAAGTTAGAGGAATGACTTTACTTACCTTTATCAATGATGCAAGTAGAAAACCGATGAAAAGATGTCCTAGGTCTCTTCTAATCTCTCAAGAATGAAGTGAGAGAAATAAAAATGAATTTGAGAGTTTTTTAACTTAAAACTCGCGATTGTCACTCCATGGCGCCACTGCCATAGCGGGATCCATCCTGGCGTGACGGGCTACATGGAGATAGAAACTCGTAACTCGCATCTCAAGTCCCTATTTAACAACACACCCTCAAATCATGATGTTCAATAAGTCACTCTTTGCGCTCGAATTCAATTTTGAAAGTTCTACTTGTTTGGATTCAATTTTGTAAAGTTATATAGGCTCCTTATATTGTCTTGGCTATCAGCTCAAAAGATCAAACTCATAAATCAAGTCTCAATCCATTGCTAGATTACTCAAGACCTCACCTAACTCAGATTTTGTCCAAGTTTGGCTAGGCTCAAAATTTTTAACTTACTACTCGGGGGAGTTTTCTTGTCCAATTTTTCTTTTCCATTGACCTATACATAATAATGGGGATAGGTCATTACCATAGATATGAATTTACCCATCATTTTTTCGAGTGATCAAATAGAAAATATTAGGCTAAGGTAATAATAGAGTAATACCTAAATCGGCGAATAGTTGAGGATATTTGTATCGTATATATTTCTTGGTTTCCTAACTTACTTACTCCCCCTAATAAAGTTTTCATTAGACCTTCATTGACTAATCTCCTTGGTCTTTAACTTTCAGACATCTCAATTAAGAATTGTAATTGGCTCTTTCATATATTAGAGATTTTTGTCTAATAACACTAAGTCTCACTTAATGATATAATCTCCATCCTCATGGTACTTATGCAGCATAGACACATAAAATACTCTATGGACTCCAAATAAGTTGAGTAGTAGAATCAACTTATAAGCCACCAGCCCTACACAACCAAAGATTTCAAATGGGCCAATATAGTGAGGATTGATCTTGCCCTTCTTACAAAATCTTATAATACCCTTCATATGAGACATTTTCAAAAAGAACTTGCTTACTATCCTAGAATAACATATCTCTAACCTTGAGATCCACATGTTCTTTCTATCGGCTATGGGATACTAGGAGCTTAGCTTGAGTACTTTTTACCTTATCTGTAGCATCCATGACTAAATCACCCCCCAAAGGTTTCACATTTCCACCCTAAAACTATCCTATTATGATCTACATCCCCTCTCATAAAGAGCTTCAAACGTAGTCGTATCAATGTTGAAATGATAGTCATTGTTATAAGAGAACTCATATAAAGGTAGAAATTGGTCCCAATGACCTCCAAAGTTGATTACACATGCTCTTGACATGTCTTCCAACACTTAGATAGTTCTTTTGGATTGTCCATCAGTCTGTGGATGAGTGTCATGCTCCGAAAGGGTACCCTTGATATGGTCAGCGCTTAGAGACTATTGCTAGCCCCCAAGCGAACCACTTGGTCTTATCACATTCATTCAGTCACAACCTAACAACGAAAGACATCAACGATCAAGAAATACTTATGGGAAAATAATAACAAGTAATAATTAAAGGCCAATGGCCAACCTATGTATTAATCAACTGAATAAGACTGGTATGAAAGAAACTAGCCAAAAATAACAATCAATCACAACTCGACAATCTAGTCTATGAAGCTTGTAATCACCTGACTAAATGGTACCAATGAGAGGTCCATGACTACCTCAAAATAGAATAAAAAGGCTAAACTCAAAGTTAGAAGAAAAATATATATCCTCTGAAAGTAGGAGAGGACTCACCAATCAGGTGAATGCAAATGGGTCCTCAATTGGGCACCTGTTGATGATCGTTATTACCTGTCTCTGCATCATGAAAAGATGCAGGCTCAAATGAACGTCAGTATGTGGAATGTACGAGTATGTAAAATAGCAGAATGAAACATGTAAAAATAGAATAACATCAACCCAAATAACTCAAATCAAGAAGTAGGAAACTCAATCAGCATGTCAAAAGTTTAAAGTAAGAATATAGTTTAGATAATGACCACTCGTATACCATCTAATCCAATCCACTCAGAGTATTATCAAGACGTATATAAGAGTTTCTCTAACCGACAACCATTATCTATGAGTCACTGATGATACAACGAAGTGATGTCATTTCCACATCCATACAATACCTTGTCAGGGTAAAGGGCATCCTATCAGTGGATCCACAATCAATAACATCAAGTTCTCTTTTTGTTACAATAGGAAAATATCTGATTTTATGGCTCAATCCTCTCCTATGTTGGCTACGTATTTATTGAGTTTGAGTTGGACTCACCTGTCATGCACCGGGAGGGTACCCTTGGCGTGGCCGACACTTGAAGAACCATGGTTGATTTCCCAAGAGAACCACCTGATCTCATCATCACATCATATTTAACAGTGAAAAAATACTCGGGAAAAGACGTCAAATTGATAAATAAAGCTTTTATAAAATAATTTCCAATAGTCAAGTTTGGAAAATAAAAACAATTAACTCTCTCTACCCAATGTCTATGAAGCCTTTAATCCAATCTAAAAGGTGCCAATACAAGCCCTGGGCTACCTCAAATAAAATAAATTCTACTCAATAAAGATAAAATGAAGAGCTCCTCTGAAAGCAAGGAGGCTCACTAAGTCTGGAACAGGGACTAGTCTTCAACGATTCGCCTGTTGATGACCTCCAATACCTGTCTCTGCATCATAAAATGATGCAGTCCAAATAGACATCAGTACATGGAATATATTGATATGTAAAATGGATGGAAAGAAAGGGAAATACTCAAAGATACTCAACTCAAATAACTCAACTCCAACAGAATTAACTCAGCTCAACTCAGTAAATCATGCAACTTTAAGAATAAAGTCATGTTTTGAAAGTAAACTCAATAATATGTAAATCATGTCAAATCGTTCATTTTATATAGTAAAATAATACTCATAAAAGAAACTCTAGCATGCAACTCGTATCAAATCAGTTATGCAAAATTAGGGAATTTCTTTAACCAAGAAGACTCACACCACCATAGTTAGTGATGTACAACGAAAAAGGCATTGTTGTTCACCCATCCATTACTTTCCTAGGTAAGGACACTCACCTCTGATTTTTGAATCCTCAAGCCTTGTTCATTTTTTGGGACAAGAGTCATCAGAGTTAACTGCACGACTATCCTACACGGGCAATGTAGTTATGGGTGGGTGTTCTCCTCTTACCTAACTTGTTGCTCAATAGTACTCCCAAAATATTCTTTTTAAAAGTCTCATTTAAATTCATCTCAATTGTTTAGACTAAACGCTCAATTTCAGGAAAAGTCATTAAAACATGTCTCATCTCCTCAAGACTCTTCCTCAACTCATTATTTATGCTCAAAACTCATGTTCATACAAACTCAATAAAATATGCGCAAAAATCATCTTTGTTAAACATTCAAAATAACCATAAATCTCAATTTGAAATAATGCATAAAACTAAATATAGTTCTCAATTAAGGTTCATGTGAATGAAGACATGCACATGCGTCTAATCAAATACCCAATTCATGAGAATCATTAACATGTTTTTATGTACAAGAAGCTCAATAGGACAACAAAAAACTCAAGAATTAGGGTAAAACTCTACTCAAACTCAATTACAAGAACCCAACATGTGGAGCGGTGGATGAACTCAATACAATGCTATGAGTAGTCTTACATACTTGAGAGATTTAGATTTTTGAAGAACTATGAAGAACACACTTGATTCTCTTGAAAACCCTAACTTTTCTTTTCTTAGAACCTTGTTGAAAGTCTTGAGATAGGTTTTGAACATAAATAGATTGAATAGTTATGTTTAGGGACTTAAATAGATGCAAAAGCGTTAAATTTTGGCTTTAAAAGGGTGAGAAAAGACCAAAATAACCCATCTTAAAATGTTATCAAAATCGTCCACGAGTCCATCTACTGCCCATAAAAGGTTCCACAGCCCGTAGGAACCCATCCGTAAACATTTTGGCAAATTTTAAAGTTTTTGGATCAATTCCTCGAGTCCAATCTACAGCCCGTAGAAGCTTTTATGACTCGTAGATGGGTCCGTCAAGTCTGGGACTCAAAAATAGACTTTCAAAACTTTTTCCACGAGTTGAAAATATGGGTCGTATCTCAAACCACGACTCGTAATAAGGTTTCATAGTTCAATTATGCTCTGATGGTATACAGTAAAACGGTCATATCTTTTGACTCTAAACTTCAAATGAGGTTAAATAAGTTGTGTTGGAAAGATAATTCAAATACCTTTCATTTGGTAGGTCATAGGACATATTATTCTTTGTGTTCTAAGAGTTATGATCATTTAAAGTTAACCCTTGCATAATCTAGTGTGAAAAACTCAATCGATAGAAAATATTTGAACTCGACTAGGTACAAGGGGTCTCTTATGAACTTAATGCACTTCTAATACTCTTCACACATGTAGGAATGAGTCTTAAAATATAGGTACATGTAAGGCATCACTAGGTTCAAGTTTTTATACTCACGATGAAAAAATTCAAATCCTATTAATAGAGTTATGGGATATTACATCATTCTTATTCAATTTGGTGTTCAATACTCCTCCCAAGACTCAACATGCTCATAAGACATCAATTCTATGGTTAACTTATTCAATTACGCATTTTACTTTATCAATTCAATTCATCACATCAACTATCAACTCTTTGATTAGGTACATTCTTTTAGAATTAGCTCATAACTCATAAAGACTCTCTATCATCCATCGTTCCAACTCATAGTATTCAAGAAACAAAAGTAGAGTTAAAACATTTATGAATTTTGTAGACTCTTTAGGCTCAAATCATACTCATATATACCCATTTAAGTGCAATATGTAAAAATAACAAGAATCTTTTTTAGGATTCGTGTAGAAAAATAAAATCATCTATTTCAAGTGTTTAATTCATAAAAACTATTATTCATGCAATATTATGTAGGAATACATTAGAATTTAAGAAAAGCTTCCAAGAAACATTCATGGAAGACTGAATTCATTCACAACTCAATCAGTCTAGGTTATGGGGCACATGGAAGAACATAATTCATGTTCTAGTTAGCCTTACATGCTTGGAAGATTTGAATTTTGGAATAACTCAGAAGAACTCACAAGATTATCTTGAAACCCTAGTTTTTTTCTCCCCTTGAAACCTTGCCCTAAGTTTGAGAATGTATTTTAGTGTAAAAAGGTTGAATAAATATATATAGGGATTTGTTGAAGTGTAAAACCATCAAGTCTAAGCTTTGAAAAGATAGGAAAAGACAAAAATAACCATTTTTAAAATGTTTCCTAGATCATCTACGGGTCAATATACGGGGCCATAGAAACTTCTACGGTCCGTAGAAACCCATTCATAAATTTTAGGCGAATTTTGAGGTTTGGGGATCCATTTCACAAGCCCAAAACACTACCCGTAGAAGTATCTATGACCCGTAGTTAGATCCTCAAGTTGAAAAATAAAAAATAGACTTTCTGAAGTCATTCCACGAGTTAACACGATGGGTCGTCATTCAAACCATGACCCATAAGTCAGTCCATCATTTCACTCTGCACTGGCAATCCGTAGTAAAACAGTCATTACTTTTTACTCCAAATGAAGTGAAATTGGTAGCATTTGAAAGATAATTCAAAGACCTTTGATTTGGTAGATCATGTGCCACCTAATTATTTGTGTACTGAAAGTTATAGTCATTTAAAGTTGACTCTTATATAATCTAACGCGAGAAACTTAATCGATAGGAAAGTTTTGAACTCGACTAAGTACTAGAGATTTCTTATGACCCTAATCCACTTATAATACACTTTCCACATATAAGAATAAGGCTTAAAATATAGGTGCATGTAAGACATCATGAAGTTCAAGCTTATATATTTACGACAAAAAAATTTTATCCTAAGAATAGAGTTATGGAGTGTTACAATGAGTTTCCCAATCCTTATGCAATTTTTCCAAAAACGTTTATGTAAACTGAGTACCATAGTCTGGGATGATAGAGAGAGGCACCTCATGCAATCTCATTATCTCCTTCACATAAATCTTCATCAACAATGAGCATTATAATCCACTCTAATCGAAATGGAATGGACTGACTTTGTTAGACTTGAAGTTGATAGAAGAGACCTAGAAAGTACTACAACAAACCTTTAAAATGAAAGATTTAGGTAAGATAAAATACTTCTTAGGTATTGAAGTCACTAGATTAGCAGGTGGTATGCTTATGCACTAGAGGAAGTATGTAGTTGAGCTTATAGTTGAGGTTGGCATGACAGCAGCTAAACCTATAGGAATACCTATTGATATCAATATTAAACTAACCTCAAAAAAGTATGATAAACATGTGAACAAAGATCAAGAAGCCTCAAAAGATCCTTTAGTTGATCAGGTTATGTATCAAAAACTAATAGACAAGTTATTGTATCTTAACAGGACTAAACCAGATATATTCTTCAAAACTCAAACTCTAAGTCAATTCTTACAACAACCAAAGAAGTCACACATGGATTTTGCATTAAGAGTCGTCAGATATCCAAAAAGACAACAAGGACAAGGCTTGCTAATGTTTAGTTGTTTAGATAGACTTGATATTGCCTTTTGTGATGTTGATTGGACCTCTTTCCCACTATTCAGAAAGTCTGTTACAGGTTATATGATCAAGATTGATAATTCTCTGGTTTTATAAAAATCAGGGAAACAAACTATAATGTCAAGAATTTTAGCTGAGGCCGAATATATAAGTCTCACCTAAACTGTGTTAGAATTAGTGTGGTTGCTTGGAATGCTAAAAGAAGTAGGTCCTAAAGTTCAATTACTTGTAAAAGTTTATAGTGATAGAAAGTTGTTATTCAAATAGCAGTAAATCCTGTATATCATGAGAGGACAAAGCATATTGAGATCGATTGTGTCACGCCCCGGGAGGGTAACCTAGGCGTGGCCGACACTCAGAAAGTATTGCTAGCCTCCAAGCCAACTACTTGGCCTCATAACAATCGTTCAATCATTCACATCAGTGGAAGACTTAAAATAAGTGACTATATTATAGGCAACTTAAATAACAGTCTAACTCAATGAATAAATGGCCAAGGCCTACAAAGTCAAACTCAAAAGTTGTGACATAAAAGTAGATTAAATGAATACTCAATTTAAGAAGAGAAGGACCTCAATATCAACTCATTATCTTCTAGTCTATGAAGCCTCTACCTCTATAGTATAGATGGTACCATGACAGGCCATGGCTACCACAAATAAAAGTGACACTAACTCAAAAACAATAGAAATGTAAATGATATCCTTCGAACGCAGGGGAGGACTCACCAATCAGTTGTAGGGATATAAGACCTTCAACAATGTGTTTGTTGATGATCTCGAGTATCTGTCTCTACATTATGAAAAGATACAGGCCCAAATGGACGTCAGTACATGGAATATACTTATATATAAAATAGCTGGGAAGTAAAGTACATCATGAAAGATACTCAACTCAAACATTAACTCATCTCAGACATCAACTCAACTCAAAAAACTCAACTCGAAAGGTAAGGAACTTACTCATCATATTATGACACTGTCATAATCTATCCAGGAGTTTCCCTAACCGGTAATCATCACCTATGAGTTGGTGATGATACAACAAAGTGATGTCATTGTCACATCTATCCAGTACCTTACTGGGGTAAAGGACATCCTATCGGTGGATCCATAATAAATAACATCAAGTCCTCTTTTAGGACAAAAGAAAACATTTGATTTTATGGTTTAATCCTCTCCGAATTTGGCTATATAGTTATTTAGTTTGAGTGATTATTTACTCTTACTCAATTTGGTGCTCAATACTCCTTCCAGGACTCAACATGCTCATAAGACATCAATCTCGTCGATTGACTTATTTAATTAGTCTCCTTGAATATTGCCAACTTGATTCATTACTTCTACCATTAACTCTTTGGTTAGGAACATTATATTAGGAATAATTTTGTAATCTTTAAGACTCTGGGAACATCAAGTTTCATCATTATCACTCTCACATTATGATAACAATCACAATCATATGCACGTTCGTACTGTTAAGGCTCTAGACCCATCTCCTAAGTTCATTCCTACAAGCTTTAGTCAATAAAACTTAGGGTTTATGGTCAATATAAGGATTTAAAATCATGTGTTCAAGAGGAAAATGTATAGATAAAATCAATTATACAGTATAATCAAAGTAGGTTAAACATTCATAGAAGTTTTCAATAAATATGAAATCATGGGGACATTAATATCATCATAACTCATTCAATCACTATCATGGGACACATGGGAGGACAATCCCATGATTTAGGTTAGCCTTACATACCGGGATGAAGATAGACAATCGAATTTTGCAAGACCTCGACTTGAATCCTCATTTTTCTCTGTTCTCTTTAGCCTTATGTCTTTTATTAGAGTGCCTAGAAGACTTAGGAATGGGTTTAAAATCCTTTTTAAGCCAAAAATGACATATTTTGATCGTGTTTTAAGTTTAGGAGGGGTGGAGAAAGGACTAGATTGCCCATGTTTTTAAAACTGATCGTCAAGTAACATAATAGGACAAGTCTGCGTTGTGGACTTGTCGCACTTCAGTTTATTTTTCGACGAAAAACTTAAAAAGTGTTGAAAAACTATGTTCTATAAAAAAAATACACATAAATTGCATTTGACAAATGTGTTGTATGTGTAATTGTTTCATAAATCATTTCCGATCGATTTTCTAATCCCATAGAAAATAATATGACCAAAATTAAGTGCAAATTCGCGACGCAAACATGTCGCGAACTTTTATAGAATTGTATTTTTGCTTCGAAACGCGGACACGTCACAAACTTTTATAGAATTGCATTTTTGCTTCAAATTTTTTTTTTGATCTGATTGCTCTAAAAATTAACCAGGGCCATTTTTCCATACAATTTTTCATGTTAATCGTGTTTCCAGCCTCGAATTTGCCAAAAAGGTTTGGGAAGACGCATTTTATCATCTAGGAGTATTTTAGTAATTTTACTGGGTGTAACATTATCTCCCCCCTTTGAATCATTCATCCTCAAATGAAGAGCGAATAAAGATGGACTCGATGCACAAATAACAGTCAAGACTCACTTAATCAATCAATCAATCAAACTCTCTAGACAATCAAATATCAACTCTAGGATAGACAATTTAATGCACATCAAGGGTGAGGACATTACCTTAGACATTCTCATCATTGGGCACAAATAGATATAGATATTTGGCTTTCATATCATCCTCAGCTTCCCATGTGGCTTCCTCAACAAATTAATTCCTCCATAGGACTTTGATGGAGGCTATCTGTTTGTTTCTCAATTTGTGAACCTGGCGATACAGGATCTGAACTGGGACCTCCTCATAGGACAAGTTATCTTTCACTCTGATACTCTCAATACGAACTACCAATGAAGGATTTCCCAAGCATTTCTTTAGCACTAAAACATGAAAGACCGGATGAATCGTTATTGATATCCAATTTTGAACCATCATTTTAAAAATTCATATTTTGTGTTATTATTATTTAAATAGTTTAAAATATTTTTTTTGACAATTTTAGATTAATATTTTTTGTAATTACCCATATTTTTAAATTTTTAGAATTTTAATTAGTTTGAATTTATAATTTTTATGCAGTATAATAATCTATTTATTTATTCATTTCTTTATTATTATTGTTATTATTTTTACACAGATAAATTATACGCAGATATATACATTTGGACCCGTATTTTGACCCATTAGATTTTGAAGTGTATATAATTTCTACATGATTATAAGAATAGAGTAGACATTTAATATGAAAAAAATACATCCTCTTTCCATTTTTTATTCCGGCAGCCGCCACCGGAATCCGACAAGCCGCTGAAAAACCACCAGATCCAACAACAACCGAACGACCCCTCTGTCTCTCTCGCCGGGAGCAGATCCGACGCCACCAGCCAGTGCTTCCCCTTTCCCTTTTGCCGACAGCCCCTCTCTCCTCCTACCCGCCGCCTCCGTCCCTATCTCCCTCACCACAGCAGCAACTTAACGACCCTGTCACCTCTCCTCTTCACCCTCACCGTTGTACCTCCTCCCTTCACTGCAACTAGCTCCACCCCGACAACCGCAATCCCACAACCCTTAACCCCCGTCGGAATAACACCTCCAAACAACCACCATATCGCACCAAAACCCTAGCTGCGATAACCACCAAGAACTACCACCTTAAATCCACCAAAACACCATTTTCAGCCACCCATAGCAGCCCCAAAACTCCCACCGAAAAATCGATGCAACACAACCCAAAATGACCCTCATCTACCCCAAAACCCCCCTTTCTTCACCACCAACAACCTCCAAACACCACCCCAAACCGCCATGAAAATGTCCCAAAATCATAAAAAAAAATCATCGAAAACAGACCCCAAAACCCCATTTTTTGACCACCATCTTCAACCCGTCCAAAGGAACGACAACAACAACAAACCAGTGATCTCTCATCTCAGAAGAAATGGACTTTGTTTGATTTCACATATTACTCATGTTGGCCGAAAATATTTACTGTAACTTTTATTTTGTTCTTGTGTTTATTGTCACGGTTGAAATCCTTCAAATTACACTTATTTTTTGCCAACTTATTGATTGTTTTACTTTCCCATTTTTCTTAATTTAGTTACTTATTTTTTGATTAGTTTATTGATTATTTGACTTTTTCTAAATTTTTTTATTTATTTTTTTTCCTTCTCAGTTATTGCTCTTCATCTGGACACCTTTATGACCCCATATTTAGTTTTAGTAATTCACTGTTTTGGTTACTTTATTATTCTATTAATCTTTCTTATTCATATTATTTATTTGTAATAGTTGATACTCAAGTTTTGTTGTGTTAATTATTTTACTTCTTGTTGCTCCATTTTGTTCACATATAATCGCTTTGGGTTTATTGAAATTGGTTGTATGCGTCTCTAAGAATTTTTAGTGAGCTCTATGGTTGTTATCCTTTATTTGTTTCCTTTCATTTTTGTTGTGTTACTGTTTTAGTCGTATATTATTTTACATTTTTACTCTTGTTTGTATTATATGATTATGGTTTATACATTACAATATTTGTGAGAACTGGCCAATAACAAATCTATCCGTCGAATTTCAAGGTCTCCCTATTAAAAAAGATAGAAAAAATAGTTTAGATTAAAATTCAAGAATTTTTGTTTTAATTGACTCACATATTATTTGTTAAAATGTGACCAATGAAAAATCTAGCCGTCGGATTTTGAGGCCTCTCCATTTAGAAAAGATGGAAAATTTTAGTTTAGATTAATTCATTCTTTGTTTATTCATTATTGTGTATATTATTGGCGTTAAATAAATTTTAGGTCATTTTTCATATTATTATTTATTCTATTTTTTGTGTATATTCTATAGTTATTATACTTGTGTTATATTGTTTATCTTTTCAATTTGAAAAAATGAGTTCAGTCGGTGAAGGGTGCTAATATTTTTTTTTTTGAATGACTTGAACCCCTTACCAGAGTCTAATTGGTTCGTAGATCCTTTTTTTGTAAATAATAATTGGTTTCCTAATTATCTTAATATTAGGTGGCGACTTTAAAATTAAATTATTTTTTCTTTTAAATTCTTTTATTCAATTATTATTTTTTTGCAAGTTGCCATGATGTTGCGCCTTCGGAATGACAACAATTGTGACTAACTCAGAAGGCAACTCTAACTCATACGCAACATTCCCGATCCTCTTCACAATCTAGTAACTGTCGATATAGCGGGGACTTAGCTTTCCCTTTTTACCAAATCTCATAACACCCTTCATGGGCGACACTTTCAAATACACCCAATCATTCACCTCAAACTCTAGATATCTTCTTCTCACTTCAGTGTAAGATTTTTGGCGGCTCTGGGTAGTCTTCAGTCTCTCTCTAATCACTTTCACCTTTTCATAGACTGGTGAACAAGGTCAGTTCCAATCAATTCAGCTTCGCCCACTTCAAACCACCCAATTGGTGATCTATATCTTCTCCCATATAAAGCTTCATAAGAGGTCATCTGAATAATCGCATGATAACTATTGTTATATGTAAATTCAATGAGAGGTAGGTGATCATCCTAATTACCTTTGAAGTCAAGAACGCAAGCTCTCAATATATCCTCCACCGTCTGAATTGTGTGTTCATCTTGGCCATCGGTCTGGGGGTGAAAGGTTGTACTAAGACTCACCTGTGAACCTAGTTTTTTCTGAAAAGATCTCTAAAATTGGGAGGTGAACTAAGATCCTCTGTATGAGATGATTGACAAGGGAACTCCATGCATCTTGATAATTTCTCTTATATACAGTCGTGCATAATCCTCTGCAGTGTCCGTCATCTTAACAGTCAAGAAGTGAGAAGATTTAGTTATCCTATCCACAGTCATCCATATTGAATCATGTTGCTTTTGGGACCTCGACAATCTTGTGATAAAATTCATATTGATCATCTCCCACTTTCATTTAGGGATCTCAAAGTTCTGAGCTAATCCACATGGTCTTTGGTGCTCAATTTTAACATGTTGGCAATTTGGGCACTTGGAGATAAATTTGGCAACATCCTTCTTCATTCCCCTCCACCAATAAATCTCCCTCAAGTCGTGGTACATTTTGGTAGCGCCAAAATGAATGAAATACCTAGATTTATGAGCTTCGGCCATAATTCTATCTCGAATACCATCAACGTTCAGAACACATAATCTACTTTAGTACCTCAGCACATCACCTCCCCCTTTGGAGAAAACCATCACCTTTTGTTTATGGACAACTTTCTTCAACTGAAGTAGGACTGGATTTTGATCTTGCTTCGCTTTCACCTCCGCTACTAGATATGAAGCGGTCCCATTCTGAACATTAATCCCACCTTTGTTATTCTCCTCAAATTGTACTTCCAGTTAAGCCAATCTATGCACTTCCTTAGCCAACTCTTTCTTTCCTTCCTCCAAGTGGGCAGTGCTACCCATAGATAAGCTGCTAAGAGTGTCAGCAACAATGTTAGCTCTACCTGGGTGGTAGAGGATGCTCATGTCATAGTCCTTAAGTAACTCCAACCACCTCCTCCATCGCAGGTTGAGTTCTTTTTGGCTGAAAATATATTACAGACTTCTATGATCAGTGAACACATCCACATGCACTCCGTACAAATAGTGACGTCAAATCTTAAGTGCAAATACCATCGCCACTAACTCAAGATCATAAGTTGGATAGTTCCTCTCGTGAACCTTGAACTGTCTGGAAGCATAGGCTACAACTTTACCTTTCTGCATCAATACACACTCCAATTCCACCCTTGAGGTATCGCAATAAATTACAAACCCATCAGTCCCTTCAGGCAAGGTCAACACTGGAGCAGTAGTCAACCTTGTTTTCAATTTTTAAAAGCTCTTCTTGCATTCATCAAACCATTGGAACTTGACCTTCTTCTGAGTTAGTCTTGTTAATAGTGAGTATAGGGATGAGAATCCTTCAACAAATCTGCAATAGTAGCCTGCCAAACCCAATAAAATTCTTATGTCAATTGGTGAGATTGGTCTGGGCTAGTTCTTAACCGCCTTGATCTTTTGGGTATCTACTCTAATACCTTCGCCCGAGACTATATGGCCTAGAAAAGCCACAGACTTGAGCCAAAACTCGCACTTTGAAAATTTTGCATACAACTCATTCTCTTTTAGAGTTTGAAGAATGATCTTGAGGTGATTGGCATGCTCCTCCTTATCTCTAGAATACACCAGAATATCATCAATAAACATAATTATGAACATATAAAGATATTGTCTGAATACTCTGTTCATCAGGTCTGTGAAGGCTGCAGGTGCATTTGTCAGCCCAAAGGACATTACCAAAAACTCATAGTGACCATATCGGGTTCGGAAATCCATCTTCGAGATGTCACCTGCTCTCACTTTCTACTAGTGATAGCCTGATCTCAGTTCTATCTTAGAGAAAACAGTGGCACCCTGGAGTTGGTTAAACAAGTCATCTATCCTTGGGAGGGGATACTTATTCTTTATTGCTACCTTATTCAACTAGCGGTAATCAATACACATTCTGAGGTACCCATCCTTCTTTCATACGAATAGGACAGGAGCACCCCAAGGAGAAACTTTTGACCTAATAAATCCCTTCTCTAGCAAATCTCTTAAATGCTCTTTCAACTCTTTCAGCTCAATAGGGACCATCCTATAAGGTGGAATAGAGATAGGCTAAGTATCAGGAAGAACATCAATCCCAAAGTCAATCTCCCTAGCAGGAGGGACTCCGGGTAGATCCTTGGAAAACACTTTAGAAACTGATTCATAATCGGGACAGACTCAAGAGTAGGAGACTCAACATCATCTGTCTTAACTTGCACGAGTGATAGATATATCCTTTGGACATTAGCATTCTAGCCCTAAGGTGGGATATTAAACTTACCCTTAGGTGCAACAAAATTTCCTTTCCACTCTAGGACATATTTATTCGGGAATTGGAATTTAACAATTCGAGTCCTACAATCGATAGAGGCATAACAGGCATAAATCCAATCCATGCCAAGAATCATATCAGAGTCAACCATCTCCAACTGTACCAATTAAGCCAAGGTATCCCTATGATAGACAAGATACTGCACAATCTCTATAGATCCTCTCAGCTAGGATAGACTCACCAGTAGGAGTGGAAACAACAAAGGGTTCAGGCAAGCACTCAGGAAGAATCTCAAATCTATTAGCCACATAGAGAGTCACAAAAGATAAAGTGGCGCCCGGATCAAGTAATGCATAATAATCAAAGGTAAAGATTTGAAGTATACCGGTGACAACATCTGGTGCAATTTCTGATTCTATCAATTACCCATTGCATATAGAAGGTTTGTCCCTCTTTCTGTACCTATTGTGGTACCCATCTGATTACTGTTAGCTAGGGGTGTTGCAGAGGATTGTGCTTTGTTACCTCCCTCACCCCGCCTCCTCATAGGATACTCATTTTGGAAGTGGTCAGCCTATCCATATTTATAGTAAATATTTATGCTCTCACGACACTCACCTAGATGGAGTTTGCCACACTTGCCACAAGGTGGCTTTCGTCTAAAACCTTAAGTCACACTAGCTTGGGATTGAGAACCCTGAGCTCTGAAATTTGAATAACCATGAGATTTCTATCATACCTGTTATGTTGGACGGACTGGTGCACTTGCTGAGGATGGTGCATAACTAGAAGACCTTTCCTGGAAGTAAGACTTATCTCTCTTACTCTGCTTATGTTGGTTAGGCTCATGCCCTGCCGATTTAGCTTTCTTACTCAAATGTTTTTCCCTGTCCCTCCTCTTATAAGCCTTTAGATGTCCATGCCTGGAATCAACAGTGTTGCATTGCACTCCTTCTTTACGTGCTTGGCCAATCCAGATACAAATTTACTCATTCTGGCCCTCATGTCCTAGACCATATATGGGGCATACTTGGATAGTTGAATGAACTTGAGGCTGTATTCTTTAACAGTCAACCCCTCTTACTTCAAATTTATGAACTCTTCAATCTTTGCCTCCCTCAACTCCTGAGAAAAGAAATTATCGAGAAAATCACTTTTAAACTCACTCCATTCAGCGGGCTCAGCATCCTCAACTCTTCCATCCTCCCATTGGTTATACCAGACATTCGCCAAATCCTTAAGCTGATAGGAGGCAAGTTCAACTCCTTCAACCTCAGTCACGTGCATAGCTTTCAGGACCTTCCACATCTCATCAATGAAGTTCTTTGGGTCTTCCTTAACCTTCGACCCTGTGAAGACTAACGGGTTCATCCTCAAGAAATCCCTAAGCCTGTTTGCAGCAGTGGGCTCTTAGGAACTAGAACTAGGAACCTGTGATCCCCAATTACCTCTCTGGGAGGCCACTAGCTGGGTAAGCATAGTAATGGTGTCACGATCCAAAAATGGATGTGATGACTCTCGTCTTATCCCACCAAGACAAGTCAACCTAAAACCCAATTATAATAATAAAATGTGGAAGGATAATACAAATAAAAGCTTAACTACGGATATAAGTCTACTCAATTAAAAAATCCCAAAACCTGGTTGTCACGTGCACAAATGATGTTGTCTCTAAAGTAGAACAAGATCATAAATAGGAGGATGCCCCCATTGAGCTAAGGCTCCATAGACTAAGGGGACCCATGGGGACCTCGCAGGCCATAACCTCAATCACAACATATCAACTACCTTCCACCTAGCTTGTGGTCAAGGACTCATGATAAGAATCAGAATGTATTTGTTGCCTTTCTACCTAACTCGTGGTCAAGGGTTTTAAAAATAATTTCTCAAAATATCATGACATGTAGTATGAGGATGCATGCAATTAAGACATAATTATCTCCCTTTCTCAACATGTCATATTCACAATCTCGCAGGCAAAGACCTTGGCCCCAATTTTTACTATCTCACTCATATCAATAACCAACACCAATGCAAGTGTGTGTGACATAGAATGAAAGAACATAAGATGAAGTCCACAAACACATTCACTCATAATCACCAACCAAAACAATATATCTCAATATAGACTGCTCATCACTTAACCATATTTTTTAATTCAAGTGTCACAACATCACACCAACTCACATTTACATTTAAGTACCCCTAGTTTATAATATTAAAAATAATTCATGAATCACACGTAGAAGAAAGAAGAATTTGGGAATTCTACGAGAATTACAAAGTTTAGAAAATTCACTTGCCTCAATTTATCAAACAATCACTTCCAAATTTGAGATTTTCGTAACACTTTTGGATGATTAAAATTTGTTCAAATACATAATCTACATAAGAATACAAATTCAATGAAACCCATATTGTTATATTTACTTTTGGTTTAAAACTTGGGTCAAAAGGTCACCTCGAGCCGTCGAATTCGAATCTGAAAATTTCTTTTAAAATATATTTACTCATAATAAAATAAACATATATGTCAAATTTCAGCTAAAATGGATCGCTATTCGACCCCTAAATCAAGGTTTTATTCAAAGAACCCTAGGACTATATTTTCATAAATTGTACGCGTTTCTACCCTAAAAATCTATTCATAATCTCATGAAAACTTAATAGAAAGGATAAGAATAATTACCTTGACGCTTAAGGGTCGTTTGGTGTGAAGGATAACAAAATATAATCCTGGGATAAAAAGTTAGTGACACTTAAATGGTTGTTTGGTTGGCAAATGTGGGATAACTTATCCCGGGACT